>JAQGAO010002770.1:0-18660 GCA_034697705.1 Ommatoiulus sabulosus
AGATACACGAGCAGACGGCACATGCTGGCTACATCATGCATGTGCAACTTATCTATAAGCTGATAGCACCAGAGCGTTGTTAGAGGCCTTTCAATAGTTCCTTAGAAATCCGCAAGAGGATCTGATTAGCAAAAGGGTCCATTCAAAAAAATTGCCTTTACAAATCATCTGTCAATTCCTTTCAAACTGTACAATTTCTACATGTATACACCATCCGTACCTTCCACTTTATCATAAATTCAGATAATAAAGTGTCAAGCTATCATAGAAATTTGGTTGTAAGATGTCAATTTAACATAGTATGATGGTAAAATGTCAATTTATCGTGAACTCTGGTGGTAATATTAAATCATGCAATTTATCATACATTCTGATGGTAAAAATTCAGCATATTTTAAATTCTGATGGTAAAAATTCAATATATCATAAATTCTGATGGAAAAATCTCAATTTATCATTAAATTATGATGCAAAAAGTGTAATTTATCATGAGTTATGAGGCAAAAAGTTTAATTTATCATAAATTATGATGCAAAACTGTCAATGTTATATATGTTCTGATGCAAAACTGTTAATTTATCATAAACTGTAATGCAAAACTGTCAATTTATCGTATAGTCTGAAAGCAAAATTTCAACGTATCATAAATTCTGAGAAACTCATAATCGGGAAATAAAATTAAGATTAATCTAATTTATTATAGATTCCAATAATATGCTACTTTCAAAGGATAAAATTAGCTCGTGTCATCCAGTATCTTTCAATTATCCTTTAAACTGAATATTGAAAAATGTTTAACCGTGCCAATAAAGTTTCTGTTTTGAAATGCTATTTTATCATTCAATGAAAAGTTAAGATTTTAAGCATCTTAAACTCTTTTCTCACCTCACCTTAAATAATCTTAATTTATATAGACGTTTGATGTATTCAGAAAGAGAAATGAAAGTCTGGCGCCTCCGAGCTAAGTTATCGACGCTTTAGTGTGTTCTGAACATAAAACTCCCTTTAATCTCGTGAATAATTGGCAAAGTTGTAGCAAAAGGAACAGGCTTTAATTCTTCCTCACCGACTGTTTACCAACCATTGTTTCAACACAGCGGTAAATAATGTACAAAGCACAACTTTTTAGATTAAAAGCAGTCAAGTGAAATAGCATACGAAGCTTTGCCTAATTAAAAATGACTTTCACTTTTCAAAAAGCCATTTAAAAAAAACGAAACCGAAGCATAGCAGTGTTATCCTGCAATTATTTTAACGTAGAACTACATGTATGACGTCATCAGTTTTAATGTATGACGTTGCTAGAATTATAATCAATGACGTCATCAACAATTTTATGAATGACGCTGTCAGAATTTAATGAATGACGTCATCGTAAAAATTTAATGAATGACGCTATTACCAGAATTTTTCTGACTGACGTCATCGTCAAGTTTTATAAAGTTCATCATCAGGAATTGTTTTAAATGACGCCATCATCCATAAAATCATTCACTCGGATCATCACAATTTTAATGAATTACGTCATCTTTAACATTTGTATGAATGTCATCGTCAGAATTTGAGTGACGCCATAAGCAGAATTTTTACGAATGACGCCAACAGAATTTTTCATATTATTCGAACATTTCTATATACATTTAATCGGACATTTCTAGGACATTCTAAATTCCATTATTCCTTCCTTTAAAGTCCGGTAAACTCGTATTTCTACGTCAGAAAAACCAAGTTTTTCACTTACCAGTTTTCTGCTGAATATATCTTCTGCACTGGAAAACGGTGCACAAAATGGCAACTGCGAAAATAATAATGCCAGCAATTGTTGCGACGGGAATAATTATGTTGAGATCTAGATAATTTAATAGATCGGGAGCCGATCTGTCTTTGGTAAAGTCGTAACGATCTTGCTCTGAAATATGAACAATAAAACGAGTTAGTTCTGCACAAAATTTGCCCCCATTCACGAAGTTAATAGAAAGAGCGCGGTGCATTTATTAGTTTAGTTTATGCGAAATAAGCATGATTTTATTAGCAAATATAGGCTTTAATGAGGCAATAATTTGCCAAATAAGCAGGGCCAGGGGTGAGTTAAACAACGATAAACGCAGCCAGGGCTTTTATTATTGCAGAAATATGGCAAAATAACGATGTGAATTTACCGGGTGAGGTATACTACCAAACTGAGAAATTAAATTGCCATTCAGGGAACTCACGTTTTGGCTGACATTTGAATTGTAAATCAACTTAATCAGCCTCAAAATGACGCTGGAAATGGGTTTTGGTAGTTTTATGGGAACCGACATTGTAACAAAATTATCATCATGTCTGCATTAATTAAACTCTGGGATTCTATGAAAGTGGCCGATCCTAATAACATTAATCTACCTCTCGAAGTTATTTTAGTAACCCGGCAAACGTTTTATTTAATTTAGCATTTTAAAATATCCTTTTTTTTGTGTTAAACTTTTGAGACTCCCAAAATGATTATTCTACATTACGAAATAGGAAATGTTTTGTAGTATTTGGTAAAACAGTGCTAAAATTAAACTAATTTGTAATTATAATATAAATTGTTTTGAGTTTTAATATGCACGTATGTTTCAAAATTTATCCAAATAACTTATTCGATCTATTCTGTCAAACTCGTAAAAATGGATAAACATTGATTACATTTGTCTAAACTCATGCGTTTTTGAAGACCCAATATTACTTTCAAACTCTGAAGACATGATATAGTATACAGTCGAACCTCAAGGAGCGTCCAATTTTGTCGGTTTAAACAGTAGTGAGTATTATCAGAAGATACTCTTAAGATCTTACGATGCTGAACTGAAGTGCCATCGAAGTTTGTTTGAAATCGTACCCCACGGAAGGTTCTGCAGATTTTATCGAGGAATTTTCCGTTATAACGTACGTTTTTCAAAATTGGGAATTCTCTATAAACGAAGAAATAAACATTATTCGTCCATGCTCTAGGACGAGGACTGGAAATGAGTTCGTGTCAGTACCAAAAATTCGTATAAAGCAATTTCGTTTTAATGAGGTTTCACTGTATTCAGTAATTACATTTATAAAGAATTCGTACAACTGGATATATGTCATGATTTATACAAAGTGATAATTTTATATTATTTCCGAATTATTTGTTAGTGTGGCCTTCAGATAAAATGATATAGGTTTTAATTTTTCCTGTAATAATCTATGCAGTCTTGCTGCGTATGCCTTTTATTACATGGCCTTTATTACTGGCATGTTTATAATTTATCTTTGCATTAAGAAAGTTATCACTAATATTTTATCACTAATGCGAGCCTGTCATAATTTTCTGTATATACGAAAAGGAAAATCATGACTTTTATGGTCGTAAATTTTTCTGCGTATTAATTTGGCGCTTATTTCGTTTTATCCTGACTGTCCTTAAAATTAATGTCATTTTCATGCATATGATCACTGCTAGGTCTATAATTTTGAGAATATGAAAAAACTTTATATTAAAAACTTTTTATATGCTAACGAAATTTTATTAAACTACTTCGCTCTTTCATTTATAATAGATTTGCGAATAATAGAATTTATTTTAAAATGTCAACAAACTAGGATTTTCCGTATGAAGTTCATGTACATGTATATTAGTTTTGCCAAATGATTCTTATTTATGAGAAAATTGAAAGTGGGATTGAAAAACCGAAATATCGAATGTATTTTTAGGTTTTATGATTGGTAAATTCTTGAATATTAATCTCATATTGATGCTTGGAATTCATTAAATTAATTGTGGGAAAAGAGCCCGGATGTGTATTTCAAAATCTTCATTTGAGCAAGCGCCATTATACCATAAGGCTTCCTGAAAATGAACATTTTTTCAGTTGATAAAGACATTATCATAGAAAACTACGTTCGATGACATGTTCATCATAATCGAATTCAAACATGCATATTCGAATTTGTTTTTTCGGAAATGTGATTACCTTTATCTTGTGAATATTAATGCTCAATTACTAGGCTAACCGAATAAACTTTACGCGAACTTGCACTTTGAATTAGAACATTAAATTTACTGTATAACTAGTAATTCTATTGGTTGGTTAAACTTGGTTAAATATTGTATATTAACAAGTACGTGATATTTTTCATGTATCTCTTCGGTAACAATTATAAGAAACTTTTCTGTTGTTCATTTAGATGGGCAAACAATGCTAACACTGAAGTAATGTTAATTTAGACTGTAATCTGGGGTGAATTATAAATTAAATCAAAATTTGTGAAGAATTCACTTAATATTGTACACTAAAAGTAATATTGTCTGTTTATTACATGTGTTGTCACTCACCTGTTCCATCTAACGTCGCAACGTCGTACTCCGCTGACGTATATCCGGCTTCATTTCCTGCCTTTACTCTCACCGTGTAAACGCTGTCTGATTTTAAACCCATAATTGAAACGTGTTGCTGTTGACTGCTAACGGGATTATGGACCATTTTTTGCCACTCGTTGTCATCTTTCATCTTGTATTCAATAATAAAATCGGTGCTGGGACAGCCACCATCTGACCAAGTGCTGAAATTTAATCCGATCGAAGTTGCATTCACTCGTATAAAAGCATCGCGACTGGGTTTTTGAGGTGCTACCAAAAAATAAATAAATAAAAAAAACCGCATTTATTAGTAGGCGAAAAAAAAAATCGAAAAAATAACATTATTTTTATTTCGCACATATTGGCGGTTTTTTTTTAAAAAAAATTGGAAACTCGACTGAGAAATTCTCTAACATTTCACATCAAAGGATGCCTTTCGTACGAAATCATCCTACCTTTAAGCCAATCATAATAAATTAACTTCAGTAGGCAACGGCGCGGAAAACGTGGTTAATATCCATAAATATTTATTAGAAAGAGATGGAGAGTGGATCTGCATTTCATATTAGACGCCTTTAGGCTTAAGATATAACGATTGTGAAAGCGCCTTCTTTGATTTGAATTAATTTAAATAAGGAAAAAGGAGAATTGGATCTTGGCGGAGGTCTATAAAAGAGGATTTTTTGCTTAGTCTCCTGTCTATTCTTACCGTTTCACGCTTTTATTAAAGTGAAAGTTAATAAAATACAATCAAAAATCTCATTCAACTAAGAAATGGATTCCTGATAACGTTTATTTCAACAGATGTTCTTTCATCTATCCGATATCATTGTTATTGCGGTAGATCTAATAATTTTTCGCGGCAAAATTACTTATCTAGACTTAGCTTGGATCGATTTTACAAAATTAGTATGCATTTTTGTTATGAAGCCATCATTATTTCGCACGATAAAGTTGCTATCATGCGCTTGCGTGAATTTACGTAAAACGTTGACCTGAAATACGTCTTATAAATAAATTCTTAATTCTGTGAACGACGTAATTTTCGCAATTCGTTAAGTTGTTTTGCGTTAGATATTTAAAAAAAAACTTTGGAAATGTACAGTGTGAATATTACATCACAATTTTGAAAGCCATTTATTATCAAATTAACTAGTGATATGAAGATGCCCTTGAAATGAGGCAAACCATGCTTTCACTCATAAGCTTTCTGTTGAAAATGTACAAATATGATCAATAGGATTAATTAAAATTTACATAAAAATATTAAACAAAATATATTAATATTTTCATTTTTTATTTCGCGGATATCTTCGTTAAAGATTTAATAAATTTAAGAAACTTCTTAATTTGCTCCCATAGACGGGCAAACACTGCTAACCCCGCAGTAATGTTGGGTAAGCCTGACAATCTGGGTGAACCGAAAAGATAATCAAAACTATTATCTGAAATCAGGTGAATATAATAACTCGTTAAATATTAAATCATTTAGTACACGTATTATTTTAGTATTTTTATTACTCATGAATTTGCGAGCTTAGGAAATTATTGTGCAATGCACATTAGCAAAAAAACAATACTTTCTTTTTTTTTTTAAATGTTTCTTTCTAGAATTTTTTTTAAGTAAATGTTTCTTTGTATATCTTTTATGTGAATTTCGTAGAGAAAGTTAAAAGTATACTCCTGTGAATATTTCAACAAAAAATACAGCTCAGTATAATATCTACAAGCATTGTATTTTTCAGATAATATTGGTAATAAACACAAATTAAGGAATCGTTTGTAATATTGAAGGTTATTATACCTAAAATAAAATATGTGAAAAATGAATTTTTTAGCCCAGATATCATTGATAAAATCATCTTGTGAGTTTTTGATAAATGCCACTTTCGATCCCCACTTTCAAGCCACGTTAATCATCTCTCTTTCTCTCTCCACGTTACAAAAACGTGATATTTGAACATTTTCTCAATTCATCATTAATTCAATTTCCGTTTTATATTGTTTTATTACTGTCCATCCATCGCATTTTTTCTCGCGTTGAATCTGAATACATAAATCCTACTCTATGTAGCGATACTAGGGTTCAATGTCAGCAGGAATTTTTATTGGAAAATGTTTCATATATTCTGGCCTAAAAAAGAAAGATTTTTGCATGTTTTATTTTGCATCCATATTACTCATTCAGGCAGGGTCACTGAATTCCATTAAGGGCCCGTTATCAATCCGTGTACAGCTTGTTATCCCATAACTCAATATTTCACGCAGGACTGGGGCATTTTTTTCGTTACTGGTTCTGGAGGCCCTAAGTGTGTAGCTTATTGGATTTTGTAGCACTTTTTCATGCATTTTTTTTTCAATATTATGAAAGCCATTTATCTGGAAGGCCAAACAAAGAAAAGCTGCATACAAATATAGTTTGACTTACTTTGTCCCTGGGTAATTATATCCAAAATATCACTGGGTTCGCTGGTACCCATCCGATTGGATGCCGTGATAAAAAATTCGTAACGTGTTCCACACTTTAAATTCTCCAAGGTATAGGATTCGTTATCAGCCTCCACGTTCAATTCCTTCCACTCTCCTGAATTTTCTCTGTAGTTTAGGGTGTAACCTAGGAGAAAGTCAAGTCAGGCATTTAAATCCCATAGAAATTTGCTTAAAGGAGAGAGAAAAAGGCTACTAGAATTACAGGGGCCTAGAAGCACTTCATCCGTACTAGATTTTGATGCCCCTTAAAGCTGAGAAAACTTTGAAAAAGATCAGGTGTTTGGGGGTGCCTTTGCAAGAACGGAATATTAAGTCTTTGCTCTTAACCCAAAAAAAGCGGAAATTTGCATGTTTATATCGATTTTTTGACGTTTGCGAAAAGCAACAGACCGAATAATTTGCCAAAAATATTCATCTTATGTCAAAAGATAGATGAAATGTCCAGTCAGCTTTTTCACGCCAGCTTGTATTTGTTGATTTGAACCTCGTTAAGAAGAATTTCGAGGAAAGTCTAAATTTGTTCGTTTTAAAACGTTTATATGTTCAGAAATCGGACAAAGCGTGACTTCAACAATAAGAACGCTTGGTTTTATTGAATTTTGGATAAAATTCTACCTCACGCAGATGAATGGGAAGGTGGTGCAACTTTTAACGGGGAATTACCCCTTATTCAATGTAACGTACTTTTTGAAGTAGAACTACGTAGTTTTGGGTAGTTTTGGAGTTTCGAATGTCCTAAAAATGGGACGTTTCTAATGAATCCCGTTATTAATTAAAATTCTGATGACGTCACTCGTACAGTTCTGATGACGACATTCGTAAAATTCTTATACCGTTATTCGTAAAATGATTATGACGCTATTCGTTAGTATTTTTATGACGTCATTCCTAAAGTTCTAATGACATCAATCATAACGATATGCTGACGTCAATCATAACGATATGATGGCGTCATTCATAAAATTCTGATGATGCCATCATCGAAGAAAATGATGACATAATGCATTAAAAGTTCTGAAACAATTTTACCATATTGTCTAAAGTTGGTTTGAAGTTAGCAGGGTGATTGACTCCGAACTCGATAATAGATTCGTTTTAGCCAACAATTTGCAATATCCAAAGTTGGAATTTGTCTTATACGAACAAAATTAACATAATTAGTCCGTACCCTAGGATAAGGAACTGGAGACGAGTTCGTACTATTAGAGTTTCGTATAAAGCGAGTTCTTCGGCTAAGCTCTGTTTTCTCACATTTTCTCTAAAAACCTTAATTTCAAGATGGCGGCTCCACTCCTCCCTTCGGATGTTTTCATTTTGTTTTTAATAAGTTCAAGATTACTTCCCCGAAAGCACGGGTGTATTTTCTTTGCACTTATTTGTTCAGTTTATTTTCGGTCTAAAATTAATAAAGGGCCGAATCGGTTATTGCTTTTATAACGTTTCCAGTTTTGCTGGAGGCCATCTTGCCATATTACATCCACGCCGTTCTATATATTTCTACTGTATGTCAAACTTAATAACAGCATTTTCGTCTGATCTGTAAAATAAATAAGGTTCCCGTGCCAATAAAATTTGCAAAACTAGCAAATATCAAGCATACAAAGCTTCGTTCTATACGTGTATGAAAGCTTCGTTTGAAATTTGTCAACCTTTGGGGTTCTCTCAATTACTTTATAGCTTTTGTAACGAAATCACGTCTCGTGTATTTGTACCTTTTGGAAATTGAAGATAATTGAGTTTTCTGCTCTTCCTATATTATTCATGAATCCAGAGCAGAGCTCTCTGCTAGAAAATTGCTTCTATAAATAAGATCGCTAGAAAAAAGACGTTGCATTGAATTTTCTTCCAAATTTAAGTAATTTCGTCTAAATGGAAATTACGGAATTTTCTGATGGAAAACAGCTTAATTATGGAAAACTGAATTTCGTGAGTTTGGAGAACGTTGTACTTGCAAGTCGATCGCAAGTACGAGCGTATATTTAAATCCAAAATAAGTTGATTTTAGGTTTATCTATTCAGACATGTTTCAAAGTATGTCAATTATACGTTACTGTATAATGTATATTATGATACAAATGCAGTATGTTATCTCAATCTTGATACAAGAAGATTATAATGATGGTCTGCGTAAGAAAATCAAATTTTTGATATTGTAAATTAAACTAGCTTGTATATCTAAAATAATGTATATGTTTAATATAAATAATAATGTACATTATCACGACATATTGACGATGATTTTAATTTCAGAAATATATCATCGTGCGACAACTATATAATTTAAACTTGGCTTTTGTTTTATAAAATGGTATTGTAATAATTTCTAAATTGGTAAATTGCCGCAGAATGTAGCAGATTCATTATTGAACCAGAATTGTATTCTCATCTTTAATGTATGAAATGTGGAGTAGTTTTTTAACAAGAGGAAAAATTACGTCTTCTCTAGCAAATACTTGGAAATTCTGATGATGACGTCATCATTACTTTTAGAAATGTCCTTATCAGAATTATAATAAATGATGTCATCGTCAGAATTTAATGACGGCATCGTCTGAATGTAACAAATAGCGTCATCATCAGAATATAACAAATGACGTCACCGTTCAAATATTAACGAATTATGACGTCACCGTCAAAATATCAAAAGTTAACGAATGACGTCATCAACGGAATATTAACGAATACAGCCATCAGAATATTAACGAATGACGTAACCATCAAAATTTTCGTACGACGTTTATCAAAATTTAACGAATGACATCAACCTCAGAATCTTAACCAATGACGTCATCGCCTGAATATTAACGAATGACGAATTTAAAAACCTCAAACACATGAAATTTTAACGAATGATATCAACCTCAGAATTTTAACCAATGACGTCATCATCGGATCATAAACGAATGACGTCATCGCCAGAATTTAACGAATGATGTCAACATGAAATATTAACGAATGACGACATCATCAGCATTTTGAGTAAGGTCATCATAGTAAACGATAACGTAGTCCATTAAAAATGGCCAAATTTTGGGACAATGGGTCATCAAAATGCTTTCATACTTTTATATTTATCAGGCACTTTCCTTAATGGATTAATGTTCAAATTGTAACCTTTGTTTTTCATGTTATTTCTTTAGGGTTGAATAAAGACGCATGGCGTCGAAGTCGCTTTTTTTCTAAAGTAACTTGGTCGTGTTTGCTTTATTAAATTGACAATGGGTCATGTGTTGGACATCTTAAACTCCATATTTATCCACTTAATTCAGTTAATGACGTAATTCTAAGTATTATAAAAGCTAATCGATGCATTAGGATGTTAGAACATTTATTCTTTCTTACCATGAATTGGATTTCTCCCATCGTCGTCAATCGTCCAACGCAAGGCAACGGACGATTTGGTGAGCAGTTTTTTCTCCAAGATGGGCGTAGGTGGTGAGGCTGCAATAGGAATAATAAAAATATTGTTTAACTTCCTTCCTCTCTTTTTGCCTTTTTTTCGAGGGCAGAATTGAGAAAAAATCTTTCCAATTTCCTTATATTTTTCAAATGCAGTATAAGTATTTTTTGTGTGTGCACGGTACAATAAGCACCTTCTGGAAAGCCTTAACTCCGTAGGTGAGGGGGGGGGGACCGGGGGTGGAAGTACCCCATGATATCCGAGGAGAAGAGAGGCCCCTAGGAGCCAACATAGTCTTTTGAGTGCAAATGTTGGCGCATCTCTGGCAGAATATATAAATGAGAGTTGAATTCGATTAAGGGTACCTTTCGGTGGGTTTTATATCATCAAATATTGCCAAAAGGCAAAGGTTGTATGAACTCAAAATTCGATTTCCACCAAGCTAGTTTTTTGATAAGCACTCAAGGAATTATGCACTTGCCCCTCAATAAAATTATAAGAAAAAGAGGGGAGCATCTTAAAGAGGTAAATCTACGCAGACGGTGAGATGCAGTTTTATTATTTACAAGAGTACGAATTGAAGAAATGAGCGCAACTCGAAGAAAATTACTCTTAATTCATTTCTGGAGTTATAAAACCTGTCTAAGATAGTATTTATCGCATCATCTGGCGGAATCGCGTTAAGAAGAACTCGCTTAATACGAATTTGTGATAGTACAAACTCGCCTACAATCCACGTTCTAGGGTATAGGCGAATAATGTTAACTTCTTCGTTTAAGATAAATTCCGAATTTAGATGTTACACATTTTATGTCTGAGATAGTATTTTTAGCATCATCCATATTTTAAGTAAATACATACAGTTAAGAAAAACTCTATTAAAACAAATTTCTGATAGTATGAACTCATTTCCATTCCACGTCATAGGGTATGAACCAATCATGTTGATTTATTCGTTTAAAACCAATATCGAATTCGGATATTGGAAATTGTCGGCTAAAACGAATGAGTTTTTGAGTTGGCGAGCATTCGCGCTGCGTTTCCTTAAAAGGAACGTTTAGACAATATGAAAAAGTTACGTTTTGATGGGAAATTCACCGATAAGTTGCAGAACCTTCCCATTCAAAGTCGTGCGGTAAAATAATGTCACCCAAATTTCGATTTATTGTCGAAGTCATGTTCTATTTAACTTCCGAGAATACGAACTACAGTTGAAACCAAAAAATGTTGACGACCTTTGAGATTAGTCGTAATTCGAGGTTCGACGGTATTCGCTATTCACAATAATTTGGAAATAAGGGTTAAGGTTGATCGATTTCAGCTTGGGTATTATTAGTTTTACGAGCAATTTTTACCAGTTGCTGCCACGAGTTTTGCTATAAATCAAAGACTGGCGACAGATGGCGCTTTCACTTGAGGGCACTCATGGGAAATAACTTTTAATTGAACATTTTTAGAAAATGTCAAGTGCGGGGATTTGATAAGAAACTTTACGTCTGCAATTTATTTTTTACAGATAATTCTTAACAAGTTCAATTCTTTTAAAGACATTTGTAAATTTACAATGATGTCAAACATTTAAAAATACCTCAAAATTGGTAAATGAACCTGTAAATGATATTTTTAACTATAAATTTGTTTGTATTTTAAAAAATCTACAAATTTCCAAGCTGTTTAATTTACGTAAAATGCGCATATCTTATTATTCTGGGCAAGATCTTCAAATTGAATTACTATAACGTTTTCTCCACTTATTTTCTTCCAATATTGCATTTTCACATGTACATGTACATGCAAGTAGCTTAAAAATTTTTAACGTGTGGTATTCCGTTTAAATACATGTACATGTATGTTTAGCATGGATTACTAATGTTATAACATGTCTTTAGATTAATGATTTTAATTTTTTTTAAATTATAGCTGTACAACATGTTATATTGTTTTCAAATTTCCATATAACATGTTTTTTGCGTTTTTTTTTTAAAATTGTCCGTGTTTTGTCCCACCCATTAATTAAAAATGTATGAAGGATTGATAATTTGGCTAAAATTAGTTTACATCTTAAGTCACAAAATTGGTAGAATTGACACAATTTAGGCCAAGGAAGTATGGACAAGAGGATTAAAAATACAATAAATGTGCGGAAACCAAAACTGGCCTTGCTCGTACCTAGCGGAAATAACCCCTTTTAAGATAGGCAATCATGCATGGCTCCAGTGCTGTAAGTGATTGCCTATACCTAAGGGGCATTACAAGTTTTCAAATATATTGTACAGCTTTCCACCAATTTTACTATCTAGAATATTAAAGTTTCTTACTTAAAACATGCTAAAATCATGGTTTTGGGCGAATTTTACATTATGAAGTAAACTAAATTCCAGTCGATAAGTATTTTGACATGGTCATTACACGTTCAGATTCAGAATTCTGGTACGTTTTATATATGCGTGCTATTACCACTATGATATTACTTCTCATTATATTCACCAATTTGTTTTTATTTTTAAATGCTGGCCAAATTTCAACCTTTATCATGTTATGTAAACATCAGCAGCAGCAGCTATGCCACGATGCAAATTTCTCTACCTTTAAGCTTATTTTTAGCTCGACATAATTCGAGAAACACTATCTCTAGATTTAAGTGGGAAAATGTCTTCAGTTTGCATATGTTGAAATGTAGGGGGAAGAACAGTCCCCCGCCCCCCTTTCCCCCGGAACTGAAAAAAAAACTTGCATCTTGGTGATATTTCGCTAATGATTTCCCTTCGTTTTGCAGCTCGATCAACGTGTTTTACGTCAATAAAAATGCGGATTTTGATGGCAGAGAGCCTGTTTGCACACGTCACATGCCATATTTGACAACGTTGTCGGATTCTCCAGAGAGCTGCTCTAATTAAAGTGTTGCCACTCTGGTAAGTCATTTTCCTCTTCTCTACTTTCTTCTATTTTTCAATTCAATCGTTCCTTGCTTTCTTGCTGCTGCTGCTGCTTTTGTTGATAAAACTGCTGCTGCTTACAGCGAGGGAAAATTTATGATTACTTGGCATTTCTCGGAGGACTGCTTAGAATCTCATTAATTTTCGTAGTCAAAGGATTGGGGCCTGAAAACAATTTTAGGATGGAAAAACAAAAAAATTCCTAAGCCTAAGATTTTTAAGAAAACCTGTTGACTCATGACGGTTTGTTGAATTGGCTTCGAAATTCATGAACTCTCGTCAAATCTGCTGTTTGGCGAGATTGCTCGGCTGAGCAAATTGAATGACAAGTAGTTTTTTCTATTCTCAGATATTGTTGTCAGATGACATAACGAGACTGGTCTGGGCTTTGCTTTAATTTCGTTCGAAATGTGCCCGTCACTTCATCGGGAATTGAATCTGTTGTAGTGTTGAAAAAAATATGAAAACTTTATTATTGTCACTGCGTAGAGGTAGGCTTTGAAAATTGTAAACTCATGAAAGGATTTGATGAATGAGAGCTGAAATTCATCAATATCGCTGCTTGCGTGTTGCTTCGATGAACAAATTGAATGACAAATTTTCTTCAATATTGTTGTCGAATGACGCAACAATACTCGACTTTACAATAACAACTTTTATAGTTTTTGACGTCTTTTCTCGACTTAAGGGGGTAGTTTGAGAGTTTCGGATGTTTTTAAATTTCCGATTATTTCTTCAATGTCAGATTATTTTCCCAATTATGTCTGATCATGTCAGATTATTTCTTAGATTAAATCCGATTATACGTTCCGAAAAATGCCCGATTAATTACATGAAATTGTCCGACAAAATGATCGAACAAATGCCCGATTAAGTGAAAGAAAAAACGCCCCATTAGATTTCTGAACAAATTCAGATTATTTTCGGACACTGAACAAAATATCCGATTAAATGTTCCGAAAAATGCATTATTTTTAATGAATGACGTCTTCAATTTCAAATTCTGATGACGCCATCCATACAAATTCCCATGATGAATCCCTTCATAAAATGTGTTGCTGTCCGATAAAATTGCTCGATTAAAGTTCCGAAAATTTGATCATTTTTAATAAATGACGTCATCCATTATAATTCTGATGACGACAATCATAGAAATTCTGCTGATTTCCTAAATAACTTTTTGTCTTTAACGTCATTGTAAAATTTGGTCGAATTTGGGAAGAAATCCCACCCCACGTCAACGAATCGCAACTTTTATCTTGGATTTCATTCGTTTTAGACAAAATTCGTATTATCCGATATAGGAATTCGTCTTAAGCGAAGAAATTATCAGTATCTCGTCCATGCTCAAGGACGAGGACTGGGAATGCGTTTGTAATATCAGAAATTTGTATAAAGCGAGTTTTTCTTAATGATGTCCGACCGTAGATTGCCAATTCAAGCGTAAGTTTCAGTTGCTAGGTTGCGTTTGTTTTTCTCGGAATCGATGCTCCAACCGCTGAATTCAGGAACGTAAACATTTCCTCGCCTTGATCCAGATTTAAGGTTTAGATGCGGTTGCCAAGCATTTGCTCAAGCTTAAAATAAATATAGAAAAGATTTCCACTCACCGTCTTGTCCTTTTTAAAACCACCAGCAATTCCAAGCAAGGGGAAGAAAAAGTAGAAAAGAAGGCGGAATTAGTATCGTAGAGCGACGCAGCACTTTCTCAGAGAGAGAGAGAAAGACATTCAATTATAATTATCTTTTAATGATTGATTGACAGAGAGCCAGATGGATATGACATTTTCTTATGAAATTCTTCCATAGGCCGCACGATTGGCTTATTAGTGAGACCCAGTTCCACCATCAATCATTACTAGAACAGCTTTAGCGAGGAAATTGGGGGTTGGTGGAAGGGGTTAAGCGGAGTTTCGAGGGTGGGATGGGGTCGTTGAGGTCAACCCAACGAGGAGAAAGAGCCAATCTAACAACTTTATCATTGCTACTGTAATGAACACTGGAATGTACGTGCTGCCTCAATCTGGCGAGATATGAATGGGAAATACCAAAACTACTTACAATGTTTTCGTTTGTTAATTTGTGCTCGTAAACTATTCAGATTAATATCCATTCCCAATCCCGACACTGTCAAAATCGAAGCAGTCCACCCACTTGGACGTCCAACAAACGATAACCCAAACCCCCCAGTCATTATAAAATTTAACTCAAGACCGGACTGCGACTATTTTTTCTCAAACTTTATCAAACAAATAAAACACCTGCGAACGATCCCAATCTATGCCAAACTGTCCCTCGAACGCAGCTTTTGCAAGACCACTATACTCAAAAGGAAAATCCTTCTTCCACACTTCCTATACCTCAAGAAAAACGGCCACCACCCAACCCTAAAAGAGGGCACCTTAACCCATAATAACGTATTCTACTCTGTGGACCTGCTTACTAATCAAATTAAACCTCCTCCACAATGGACATTGCCTCCTTTCATCCCCAATAACTCACACCGATCAGTTAACCAGACAAACCCACTGCAACATGATACCCTTAGCTTAGCCCCCCCGCACTACCTAACTTTCCCAAATAACATAACTACGCTAGACCCTCCTGCCTCCACCTTGGCCTCCTCTAATTATAACTACCCTCCCAACATGCAACCTCCCATCCAGCCTCTCATCTTTAGAGGCCCTACTCCTACAACATACCTTTCCAGCCAAACAACAAACCCATTAGCACCTCAACTCCTAACAACCACTACCATACCCACGCTAACAACAAGACCCCAATCATAGCAACAACACACTACATTGGGGAGCACTTCAAGAATCTGCGGCTGGAATATCAGGGGCTTATACAACCTCCTGGGGGACCAAGAAGCCATCTGCCTCCTAAAAACTATGGACATATTTTGCTTGTCTGAAACCTGGTTAACCCACCCAGTCAAACTAACTGACCTGCCACACTCTATCATATTTTCCCCAGCTAAGAAACCTCATAAACATGGAAGACCAATCGCTGGACTTATCCTTGGCTACAAAAAATCCCTTGTCAGCGAACTGCCTGGAACAATCATACACGAAAACTGGATATCCGCCCAATTTAACTTTATCGAGTCCAAATATAATCTAATTATAATAGCAGTCTACCTCCCTGTCTCTATGTCCAAGCCCCTCAGACTGCAATTTGAAGCCCTACTTGACAAGTACCCTAAACACACCCCTCTACTAATTATAGGTGACTGCAATGCCCGTGTCAGCACAGTTAACACTAAACTTCTTTTACACAACACCAACCCAAGACTTTACTCACTACGAATCTCCTCAGATACCACTACAAATTTCCAAGGCAAATGGCTAGAGAAACTAGCAACTAACCTCTCCTTCACTATTCTGAATGGAAGAACCCAATCCGATCCCTCAGGAGCCCCAACAAGGTCTGATAAAAACTCATTTAGTATTATAGACCTAGCACTGGCAAACGAAAAACTCCTTACGAATATATCTGACTTTGAGATCAGCCCCTTAACAATTTCAGATCACTTCCCCATCATTGCCTCATTATCTTTAAACACTAATCCAAGAACTCTCAATACGCCTCTTATGCCCACAAAAAAATATCGCTGGAAGCCAGAGCTCAAACACAGATTTAACCATCAACTTGGTTTGAGCCTGGCCAACCTTATTGGAAGCACAAACTCCATCAACTCCATCTACACCTTATTTCTATCTAGTATTAGTTACATAGCTCACACATTGGATCTAGCAGTATTTAAAAACAACCAAAAACCTATCTCTAACAAATCTCCTTGGTTCAACGAGGAATGCAAAAAAGCAAAAATTTCCACCAAGATTGCCGCTCAACAATTTATCCGAAACCCATCAATCCTAAAGTCAGACCTCCTGAACAAAGCCAAGGTAAGTTATAAAAACATATGTCGGGACACCAAAGACAGGTACCTATTAGCCTGGCATGACAAAATTACAGATTGCAAAACTTCTACGGACTTTTGGAACCTAATAGGTAAGTTTAAATCAAAATTCGCCTCTCAACCATGCCCTATCAGCAAAAAACTATGGCAAAAATATTATACAACCATATATGAGCCACCACGGAAGCAAAACCATAATAAGCTCAACTCCTACCTGATAAAAATGAAAGCAATATTTGCTACTACAACAAAGAAGCCGAATCAATCATGGACAGAAGATATCACTCTAAACGAACTTCTTGCAGCTCAAAGAAAACTGAAGCCAAACAAAGCACCAGGCCTGGACTTACTGCTACCGGAAATGCTTATTCAACCAAGCACTGATACTAACCAATTCCTCCTCGAATTCTTTAATAAGATCTTCCGTACACATATATTCCCAAAACCCTGGCAAACAATTCTTGTCCGTCCTATCCACAAAAAGGGGGACCGTCAAGACCCTGCAAACTACCGCCCTATCTCCCTAGTCTCCACAGCAGCTAAACTGTACATGATGATAATTACTAACCGCATAAACAACTGGGCCCTGCAAACCAATGTACTCCCCCCAGAACAAACAGCTTTCTTACGCAATAAAGGCACCGAAGATCAAGTGCTAATCCTAAACTCACTCATCAAATCTAACAATGCTAAACCCCGAAAAGCCTTATACACTCTATTTGCAGACCTATCCCGTGCCTTCGACTCAGTTAACCACTTCCTACTTTGGACCAAATTAAAAGCCCTAGGCCTCCCGGAACATCTACTTAACAATATCTCCTCGTATTATGCCTCCCTGAATATTACAATTGAAGCTACCGACGGTCCCACACATCCAATTAAGATCACCTCTGGAGTTCTTCAAGGAGACCCCCTGAGCCCACTCTTATTCATCCTCTTCCTGGCGGACCTACCTTCCTTCCTCCCAATAACTTCATCATACACCTTCTTAGAAAAAAAATTCAAATGTTTACTGTACGCCGATGACATAGCAATTATAGCACCCTCAAAATGCAAACTCCGAGTCGCCATTAAAGCACTAAACGAATATTTCAAAGTGAACAATCTAACGTTAAATCCTAATAAGTCGAAAGTAATCATCTTTGCACGTGGTAAAAGGAAAACAACCAACAACACCTTTACCTGGAATGATTCCCCACTCGATGTAGTAAGCAGCTGGAATTACCTGGGTATCAAATTTCAGTCCAATGGCAATTTTAAAGCACATTCAGAAGATCTTAAGACTAAATTTAATCAAAAGCTTGGCATTATGCTTCGCCTGTTCACTACAAAAAAGCTAAATAACATCCAGACTCACCAGAAATTATTTAATTCCCTGCTACTCCCCATCCTACTCTACAATGCCCCACTATGGGCCTGGGATAGAAGCAACTATTTCTCCAACATGCAAGAAAAATATTTTAAACGTATATTTCTTTTGAACTTTAACACCCCTGACTACCTTATTAACAACGAACTAGCGCCAACTCCCATAACTGTCCATCTCGCTCAAAGA
>JAQGAO010002771.1:0-18659 GCA_034697705.1 Ommatoiulus sabulosus
AAACTTAAGTGTAGGGCAGGTTTATTTTATTATTATTTATTGTTATTATTTTTAACGTCTTCGTGGACCCCCAGTACCTAATCCATGGACCCCAGGTTAATAAACCCTGTCCTAGAGCCTATTATTAGGCCTACAATTGTTGGATATTCCATTTAATATGATTTCCTTGTATTTATGCTGTTTCATTACCCAACAGCTACGTCAAAACTCGTGCAATAAATATCATTTCTTAAACTATGAGTAGGAAATGAACTGGGTTTTTGTTCAGAAATAATGTCATTAACTCACCGAGTTTTACTTTTCATCAACTTTGTCACGTAGCTCCCTTCGAAACTCCACTTTCGGACGAAAAGCCAAAAAGCAAAACTATTACTCGGTAAATAAAATAGTAGGCCTTATAGGAAATGACTAAGGTGGTTTTTATGTGACCGTATAAGGTTGGGTACACGATGGTTACCGCTAGATGGTTGTGTCTCGAAAAAAGTCACTAAAATCGGAATATGCCCGTAATTGAAGAAACGTTTAGGTCTTTTATGCTGTTTTAGAGTCTTTACTTGCCACTGTTTACCGTTATTGTTCACAGAACAATCTTAGAAAGCAGTGAAACGCATTTGGTAGTTTTACAACTTTTTGAATTTGCCAAAAAAGCTGTTCTTATTTTTGTTAGCTCTATGTGGTATAGTTGACAAGTTCAGAATACCCTACACCACCTTATGGTTTTTTAGTTGCGTTTGATTATATCTTTATGGCGCCTTAGTTGCGCTAGCAAGTTCCAATAGGTCTACGGATGATAATAAGGTTTATATATCATGGGCATTTGAAGTTGGTTATTGTTGTCTGCCATAAAAATGTTTACTGCTTGCCTTTCTATTTCACAGCAAATCGATTAATCAATGGATTTTTCTAGTAAGTAAGCTTTAGAAGAGACTCGCAAAAAGTCCTTTTACCGATGAAATTCTGCGCCAATAATTAATGAATAAGCTAATTCCTTGAGCAGTGGGTAATGGATATAGAGAAGTATTCCGGCTCCCAAATGAGACATATCTATTGATAATAAGTGCTTCGATTGCTCGGCGGCATTATTTATTACTGTTGTGTTTTGGGGGCGTGCTTGCGCTGTCACACTTCTTATACCAGGTTTTTATATTCACGAGTTAATCATGATCAGTTCTACTAAATGACTTTGAAGGCGTTCCAATATGACTTTCATTATGTAGAAAGCCATTGCCACTCGAGCGTCGAATCGAAATTTGTACCAAAGCTATTTGGCAAAACGTAATCGTTTTCATCTGGCCCACAGTTGTTGCTCGCGATTTCCTATTTGCGGAAAACGCGTGGTGGAGAAAGCTTTGGTAAACTACCGAGCTTGCAAATGCAGCTTTATGTGGCCTTTTGATACTTTGAAATTTTGAGGGATTTATAATGGCAGCTTAACAGAATTCAATTCGAAATTATCGGGGATGTTATATACCGAGTGAGTAACATGGAAATTTGAAACCTTTCAAGGACAGAATGTGTGATACCAATAAATTGTCGCAGCTAACTTAACAGAATGTTTTAGTATACAGGTAAGCACAAATAATTACTGATACTAATGGTCAATCTGAAGTAAAATGCATAACTTAAAATACATTAGCAGTACTCAGGAAATGATGTAGATTTACGTAGTTGTAAACGTACTATAGGCTCCGCCTGGTGGCGCATGCGCTTTATATAGGCATTTCTTGTCATGCGATGAAAATAACGTGAGTTCGAGTTTGTCGATGTTGGCATCCTGTACTTTTGCGTTTTCTGTTCTACTAAGATCTGGAATGAGTCATTTTTATGGTGATTTACAGCCACATTCGTAAATTATCTTAGTACCGCTCTAGTAATATGAGGAGCGGGGAGGGCACGATGAATGGTTTGGTAATCCCATATTGAGCCCTCAAAGTCTAGAAAAGTAATCGATTTGAAAGTATCAACTGGATAACTTTCAATTTGTTGAACAAATAAGAAAAACAGCCAACATAAAAAATTAAGACATTAGGAGCATTGGCAACCATAAATCCTAAATGCTATGTTTCAGAATTTCGCCTGGGATTGGCTCTGCAGGGCTCTTTATCCCACTTTGTTGTGCTTTCTGATTCCTAAACCATCTTGCCTTACTTTCTGCTATGATGCGCCTGTTGTGACTTCAGGCGGGTAAGCGACTTAGCTATCAAAAGAGATTGGCCTAACTCGATTAATACTTGGTCTCAGCAAGAGATCGATAACTTGACCAAGTGGTATGTCTTAAGACTTAAGTTGGTTTTACGGTTGATAAGGTGTGAGGATTAGAAGCTATGGAGTGGCTTACATCCAATTTCAGCCAATTGAGACGATTTTAGGACTACTCATTCGCCTGTTCGATTATCGTGGCAAGATTTTCTTTAATAACATAAATGATGATTTCGAGATATAGATTCGATTTGTTACCCGGGCTTCTACGATCTTTCATATTTAGGTTTGAATATTTATCAACTATCTTCGATAAAAAGAAAGGTCATACAGTGGTACATTGATGTGCTCATTCGCCGAAATAAGTTTTGAAAGCTGAAATTTTGATGAACCTATTGCAAAAAGCCAGATTTTGTTGCGACAGTGTAAACAAAATAAGGCTATAGTTTCTTTATTTTTCCAAGAGAATTTGTACTTCGTACAAAATGTCACCTCTTTGTACATTATTTGATAAAAATGCTACATGGATACATAGAGACTTACAACGATACTCGACAGATGCTTGCCAATATTTCTGTACATTGAATTCTTCACTGCCTTACCACTTGTATATAGCAGCATAAACAAGCTGAATTCATTGCAACATTTCTGCATGAAATTTGGCATATTCGTGATAGTGAGATTTAACTTATTCCACAGCGCATCAACATTGTATTCCTAAATTCGCTGGATTATTTACGGGTAAAAGCATTCCCTCCAATACAAGGTTTTTGTTTTATCTATTTTACCAGCGATCACTCCTTTGAGAAACTTAGGAACCTATACACATTAAAAAATTAATGGGGATGAAAAAGTGTTTCTCACCTCTGTCCCACAAATTGACAGGGATTATACATGTGTAATTATATTCCTTTTAGAGAAAAAGGTATACCTCTTTTTCTTTTAAAGTTAGGTTAGGTCAGACCTAAAGGTATTTTTTTTCTCTTTAAGGGAACACGTTGATCCCTGTCATATTTCCGTCTCTGTTCAATGAGAACTCATGACATAAAAACTAAAAGAGGCGATTTTTTTCTATAAAATGCAAGAATTGTGTGCTATGATATATGTGAGTTATACGTTTTTAGCTCTTTGGAGCGATGTTTTTTTCGAAGAGCAAGACGGGAAGCTGCCAATAATTTTTTAGACGCATTCAACTCTTTCAAATATTGCTTTTTTGGAAAATTGATTTTGAACAAAAAAAATTTGGCGAATATCGTCCTGGACCAATTCCGCCAAAGTGGTATGAGCCTGCAAAAAACAACGCATACATATCTGAATTTAATGCCCTCGCTGTATATAAACATTGTCAATCGCCTATACATTTTTTTCTTCTGTCTTTTGACTTTCAATTTCAAGTCCTGAGTGGATTTGAGTGCGCTGTATACAAGTATGCTTCTGTTTCCTTAAAACAGCAAGAGCATCTCTGTCGTGCATATACGTCATCTCGTGATTCTGTAGTGGCCTGAGCTGCTACGGTTGCTGCTTGACTTTGCTGGAACCTTCAAAAAATAAAGTTTCTCCGAACATTTCCGTTTTTTTCCTTCAGTCAACGCTATCCAATTTTAAAGCTTTAAAACTTTTGAACAATTGGGTTTTTCATCCAAGGCTTTTGGCAGCATGTAACGCGAGCAATGGCAAGCCTTTAAGCCCTGCGCGCATTCTTTGTTTGAAACAACGCACTCGCGGCGGGCTTAAAGCCATTTGACAAATAATCTAGGGACAAAGTCTTTGTTAATGAGTACAACCATTGCCGACATGATGGAAAACGGAAAACCTTGTTAGGGTTTTTTACAATTAAAGTCGAACGTTGTTCTCGGGCGTGCCACGCGCCAGCTATTGCACTACACACGAATCCGGCTTAAAAACTTCACTTTACATGTACATGCATGTAGGCAAATTAAAAGAGTCTGAATGTAATTGAATCCCATATGCTTTCTGGTAACTCAGTGATTAGCTGGTAGTCTACTTACATATTTTTAATTTTTTCAGGTGAAGGAAATGGAAATCCATCGCTCTGTGGCTGAATTGAAATTGAGAGAGCATTCAGGGAATGTTGTTGAAGCTCTCGTTGCTCTAACAGAATAAATTGTCAATAAAGATTATTTACAAAAGGATGCAATAGCCTTAAAGTTTTATTGATCTGAATCCACTTTTCCTCCAAAGTAAAATGTGGCTGCTATTTGTGTATAAAAACTGCACTCGATGCAAAATTGGCTTCCGAGAAGTCGCATTTCGACTTTGCCCTGCGATTCCTGTTTTAATAATGAATTCATCTAACTTGCAAATCGTTTAAATTTTCCATTTACATGTAAATGTAATCGCAGGGACCTCCTACGCAATTTTGCCGGCCGCCAGTTGGCAGAAACGTATATTAATACACATTACTGGTACTGAATTCAACATCTTCAAAGTTAATCAACAACATGCACGCATTTGACATTCTTCTACATTTTGTTTAATATTCTTGCAGTATATGGTAAGTATCATTAATATCATTGGATAGATAAACATGCCAAAAGATATTTATTTGCTTAGTTCAGTTTTTACCTAGTTCACTTTTGTATGGTTTAAGGATTTTTTTATCTTTGTAAATTCTATACTTTAAATCTCATGTAATATTTCCTTACTAATCGATGATCTTCATGGACATTTTTTCATACAAATAAATGACCCTTACTTAATGGTTTGAGTTTAATTATCCCCATCTATAATCGTCTACTGATGGTCTGCTAGCGATTCTTATAATATTAAGCGTAACGCAGTTTCTCAAGTTCCGAAACTGAACATTCCATCCATATCCAGGTGCCATTCGGTATGAATTAACAGTACGTCCAGTTTGCATTTTGCAGTTTCCTTCTGCACGAATTGACGAAATCTCCACAAGGTCCATTTTAAGTAAAAGGGGTTGAATATGATGTGCAAAATACTTCTCCCCACCATTAATACCCATACTGATTCAAAGACTGTTGAACCTCCACTTTCTGTAAATTAATTATTGTTTGGATCATAAATGTTTTACTTTATCTATAATGATTATAATTTAGATTTCCATAAAGAAATATTGGCTAATTAGAGGGAAGCATAACAGCTGAAAATATTTTGGAAATATAATCTGCCAAAATGGCCTCATTATAGACTCGTTTCCTGCACACATTTGCAAATAAGATAACCTCGAACTATCATTAGGATTACTAATTTTTACCGTTTATTTTAATGGATTCATATTAATAGCCAACAAAGAGCTGTTCTGTTATGTTTTACGTGTTGTCATTTGGAATCTCGTTATTGAAGACAGACCTCATGGTCCGCATATGAGTGATGAATTCCATATTTGTGGCCGTGATTATATAGGGATTATACTATAAGTCCAAAGCATGGTTTAAATGCACTTATGCCTTGGCAAACGCTTTTGTCTCAACGTTTTAATTCATTATGAACAGTAAAGTGTATATGTATACCAAG
The DNA here is from genome assembly GCA_034697705.1 of Ommatoiulus sabulosus. Classification (NCBI taxonomy): domain Eukaryota; kingdom Metazoa; phylum Arthropoda; class Diplopoda; order Julida; family Julidae; genus Ommatoiulus; species Ommatoiulus sabulosus. Next base: position 5,701 of record JAQGAO010002771.1, read on the forward strand.
ATTGATGTTAGACGAATTTGCAAATGTTTTCAAAGCAATTCTTAGTTTGTGGGATTGCTGTTATTTTTAGACATACATGTAAATGAGTTTTCCATAAAAGTCATTAGTGATTAATGAACGTCTTTCTATATCATGTATATTTCTTATAGAATCTTCTTTCTTTCTATCAGCTGCCTGAAACACTATCGTTTCCATCGATTCACATTAGGAAATGTATTTAAAATTCCACAAGAAAAATCAAAATGTGCCAAGTTACAAATAGCGTGGTATTTTTTATGAAATATAAAGACCTAGGGAATTCTTATACAAATTTTCACACGATGTATTTTTTTATTTTATCCTTGATCCTATCAAATCTAAAAGTAGCCTGCTTATCCATTTTCGGCAATTGTTCTGTCTTGGGAAGATTGGATTTATTTTTTGTCATATTTGGCCGATATATTTTGACATGTTTCTAATAAATACCTAAGTTAAATGCTTTAGCTTTTTATTATAAAGACAATTCATGATGTATTGGAATTTAACCGTCATGCTCAATGTTGAATATTTCTTGTTCTTTCATGACAGCTGGTAAGGTCTTCTGCGAGGATATAATGCATCGCAGTTTTTTTTTCATTGATGTGTTTAGCTTGTCAATGCATCCGCTGTGGAATCTTGTGTGCAGCATATTCTCTGGTAGCTGCAAGAAGTCAGTTCAGGTTGCTGAATGGTTAGCATTCTCGCCTCGCATTTGGTAGACGCAGGACCGATTCCATTTTATGTGTAGGTCTACAGACAAATCGCAGATTTTAATTATATAGATTGAAGGTATATAATTGATTCTATGACACTAACTTGACTAAAGTTAGACAATTTAATATTAACTGAAGTCAATATGGTAATTTAAATGCTGACTTAATCATATTGTGTTTTTATTAAAAAAAATCTCAAGATTTAACGGCTTATGTGCTTTTGTTTAATTATATTCCTCACACTTAAAATCTCTTCGTGTTATTTAATGATTGACTTTTTAATTAGAAATTTGCCAGCTAATTCTGAGGGGTTTTTCGATGAATTTTAGGGCTTAAGAGATCATAATTCTGCAGAATTATGATAATCTTGGATACAATTAAATAACTGCTTGGAATGTGCTGAAAGATTTTCTTTAAAAAATAAAAAAATAATGATCCTGACACAACATTAGCTTTCTTGCTTGAGTAGAATAATAACTAGCGTCGTCACTTTTGCTTTTCTCGGCACGTATACTGTATGTTTGGTGACCGTTTGTCAAAACATGATGTCAATAGTTCACCATGCCCGAAAGATATAAATGTTATGAAATTTATAAATAAAACATTTCATGCCATACTGTACGACCTAAAGTAAATGATCGTGAATATTTTGCATTAGGATACATGTATTGTTTTTTTAATATTTCTTATTTCGTATAATTTTGTTCTTTTTGCTGCATTTGATATCGTTATGCAGAAAGCCTAGTTGCAGCAGTATGTTTGCGATATACCTTTTAAATTGTTAAGTATCGACAAAAACGTCTCATAATATGGACTGGTTTGGCTTCGAAATTTATTGTAGTTTACTCTTTCAAATTAACGTGAAAATGTCATTCAACATAAACCATGAAATCTTCAATTATCCGATCCTCTTTAATCGCCTTCAGCTCACACGTGAACCAATCGACATTTTGGTGAGCGTGTAAAATCCGGAAAGCTAGCCTTATGCCAAGTCATGACCACATAGTGACATGTATAAAATGTAACCCTGTAAGGTATGTAATTAGCACTTTGCGCTCTGTGATATCGAAAAGCAGTGAAGCTACGCGTTTACATTAGTACATTTGGATTCAATTAACTTTTTCATGTCCACGCAATCCTCTGGTCCTTCGCAAAACGTAATTCATTTCAGTTGCATGCATCTAAGTAGTGTCGGGCCTGTATTATTTAATTGTCATTAGAAAAGTAAAGTACCTTTAGAGTTTTATTCAGGAATTGTTTAATGTTCGATGCTTTTTTCATTTGGATAAAATTCGTCATTTTAGAATTATACCACAGATGTAAATTATTTATGATTTTAGTTTTATTCAAATGGTACAGTCTTATTTAATTTAAAAAATCTGATAAATAATTATTAATTAAGGTATTTTTTTTAGTAAGGAGTTGAACAATAATTTAAAGTTAAATTTATTTGTAATCTTTTTTGAAATTGTACGAGCCTTCAGCGAACGTACAGTAAGTAATTTTAAAAATCCATTTCAACGCTCAATACACGAAATCTTCTGTCCATTACATGTGGAGTTAACCAGTAGCTGAGCATCATTTCGTGGTATCCTTGAACAAGTCCCCACGTATAATCCATCTTCATTTCTCGATTCCTCGTCATCCATTTTCTCGGAACTGTCAATTTCCATTGTCCGACCTCTTTCCATTGTGTTGTCCACTTAGAGCCTCCCACGCTCATATTTCGTATTTTGACAAATGGAAAGAGAGAGAGGCTTGAAATTTTGCAAGGATCGTTTCCATGGATAATGGGATTTGAGAGGCGCGTGGAACGTTGGCGATACGCGCTTTGACTTTCGGGGGCCGGGGCTCAACGCCTACGCAGTTTTATCACGTGTGGATGGATGGAATGTGTAGCCTTTTCCTTATGAAATCGATGCTTTTTATTTCCGATGAAACATCATAGTTTGTCGATGCACATTTGATTGGATTTTTTGTTTGGGGGAGACCCTTATTATTTCTGATTAAATTTCCCGTTCATTTTAGATTTGATTTTCAAATGGGATTTGGTTGAAGGGTCTTTGCCGAGCGTTTTTCTCATTCGTTTACTCTGACCTGCTCCTTGTACTAATCAAGACGGTCAAATTTAAGTCGTTTCGTTTGAAGGGGTTATCGGAAATATCTCGAAAACTACTTGAGGCAATCTTAAAGTAAGAGGCGATATTTTAGGTCCCGTCGGTTAGGAAAACCCACAGTGTGCCATGATGGATGATGCGCTAGGTTGAAGTAAGAAATTTACAAGGGGGGAAATGTTTTCAAAAAAGTTTCAAGGATTGTAACTTCGCAAACTACTATACATATGCAGTATAAACAAAAATGATTCGATTCCTTTCAATCATACAGTATATCGCATGTTGACAGGCATTGCCTTATGGTACCAGCTCTTCCTGGCCGAAGAAGTGTAACATTTTGTTCAAATCGATAAGAAATTATTTTTTTCTATGAAATATCATTTCTTAACCATTGGATTTATTAATCTGAGTATACATGTACAGTAGCTGGTCCTAACAATCTAAATTTAAAATTGTCACGGCTTATTTATTTTACAACTTTGTTACGATTTAGTAGAGAATAAGCAAACGTTAATTAGAAATGGTATCCCCTAGTCGAAGGATCAGTGTACAGTAGAATCCATTTAAAACAATTCCGGAAATAACGATAGGTCGGATATTATGATGTAAAAAGAAAAGGAAGTTTGGTTCCCATAGGAGTGCGTGTAAAATTTTCCGGGTATTGTGATGCTGGTTATAATTATAATCTGCATTTAGTGATGGGGGTTTTGGTATGTTCAATGCTATTTGGGATCGACTATAATGATGAAGGGGGGGATGTGAAAAAGTTTCCCACGCTCTGGAGTCTCTGATCACGTGTTCTGTTTGGAGTGTAACAATACTAAAAATATCTGTATATATGGAATGTACTCCCTATTTGGGTCACATTATTTTAATTCAAGTTTAATGATTTCCAGATATAATGGTCAAATTCTGTCAGTCCCTTGAAGATCACTATAATAGGATTCTACTATACTTTTCTATACTGATATTAGTAAGCTCTACTGTACTTATACTTGGAACTACTGATTAGTATGATAATTAGATCATACTTATATCAGTATGAATAGTATATAGCTACTCATCATACTGATATCTGTTTGGTTATACCAATATCAGTATGGCTATACTGGTCATGATTTAATGGTGATGCTGTACCCACGTACAAACGAAATGCATTTCTCAATGCATTTTCCAATTCATTAAGAATTCATTAAATAATTAATTGAATAATAAAAAATATCAAATTAATTAATAGCATGTAGACTTTTAATGCTCGAATCATATCTGCATATAACATGCATAGACGCTCTAAATTTTTAATTTTTGCTTGGAACTTATCTGGATTTGATCCTCCAACCTACCATCCATGGTGATAGCGCGTTGCGTTATCCACTGTGCTAGTCTTAAAAATCATAGGGAAGAGGAATGGAAGGTCTTGTATACTAATGAGATCATACTGATGAGACTCTGCAGTTATTTCGTCAATTTAGTTAATTTTTTTGGAGTGTTTAATATTGGTAATCATATCTGATAAGCTTTACTGACCTCATGAAGCGAAAACTGACATCAGTAAACATTTTATGAACATCAGTTAAAACAGTATCAACATCATTAAGAGCTGTACTGCATCAGTAAGCACTATATCAATATCAGTTAAAACTGTACCAACATCAGTAAGAGCTGTACTAACATCAGTATAAGATACATACTGATATCGGTTAATATCAGTATAATTTTGTACTGTTCTACAAGTTGTATACTAATCCTTCGACCAGGGTCAATTTAATTTCGAACATAAGGGCATAACTACAGATGAAACTTTAAGAAATAATTAAAAACAAGATTTTCTTTCGTCATTTCCAAACTCTAAAAAGATACATGTATAGCGAATATCAGATAATATGTTCACGCAATGAATATTTGCCATTTGCGCTATTGGAACTATATATTTTTTGGCCCAATGTTTGGTATTTTGAGGCAGATGGTTTTTTTTTACATAAAAACATCGCCTTTAATCATGACCTTACATACGCATTGGTTAGTGGTTTGCGCCATGCACATCACACATGAGCTGCTAACGTTGGCACAGGCGCTATTTGAACTTGCATAGTGAAGGAATTGAAATCAATAACGGCGTAATTAAGGAGTTATAAAGTTACAGGCGCGTAGCACTCTGAGCAGCTGTATTTTCCGCTGAGTACTCGGAAGAGTTTTTGGCATCGAACAGTATTGTCGAATAAATGGTCCTCATACCCTCTCATTACGTTCATCTGGTAATAAATGATCAAACTTTTGCCATAAGAGGAGATTGTCCAAATCGTGATTGTAGGTTGTAATGAAATTATTTTCTGTATATTTTTCTCCATTTTTTTATCGACACAAAATTGACGTGCGTGGTAACGTGCAGGAAACAACCACGCAGAGATTTGACATTACACGATGTTAAATTGGTGATTTCTGCAAAAAAAAATACCATTTCCGCTTTCATGAAATGCATTTTTTGCTTGGATGTCCGAGAGTATTTTTTATCATTCATCCTATATATTCAGCTGCACTTACGGTTTCTCGTGAAGGCTTTTAACTCAATGCGTTCAGTTTCCTTTTTGTGGTCATTGCATTGTTTGTTTATAAAAGCCAATGCTAATTGAACTGGAATGCTGGCCAATCAATAGGATTAATTCCTTCTGTGGCCTCCTCTCCCCATTCGGCTCTATGCAGTATAAACGTTGACTCATGTTTTAACATTTAAAATAATGATTTTGTTTTTAAATGAATTACGAACGTATATCATTTGTTTTAAATTGGCTCAATGTTTATGAGGAAATAAGCAAAAATAGTCTTGTTTAAGCTGGAGCGAATTTTAGTAATTTAGTAATTTTAGGACAAATTGAATTTTATACTTCAGGCATTCATGATTTGAGTCCATCATTCGTCCAAGTAAAGTGATTTTCAGAAACTCTTATCATTTAATAGAATTAATTAATAATTAAATTATCTAACGTGTACCTTAATTACTATGTTCATTTATCTCGAAATTCTTAAGAAATGACGTTAAATCATAATTCATGTACAAACTTTTAGTGATATCGTTGAAGGTAAAGTAATTTTACCAGGAATTATGCGTTTTTTTGTTTTTTTTTTGTGTGCAAATAATGTTATGCGGAGAAGCCCAAGTTTCTTTTGAAAAGCTCTGTAATTAGGCAATTTGTTGTCATATTTCGGGCGATTTTAGGACGGGTTCAGATCGCGTGAAGTTTATGAAATTGATGTCTTCGGAAGACAAGCTATACAGTGTCCATTTTCATCATTCATCCTAGATCATGTCATTAACCTTATTTAAGGAGCAGGGTGATGAAGATGAAATGACAGTTCTAATTCAATTAACATGATTAAACCTATTTTTTTTCGTGATTATAACAAATGCACGTGATTCTTTTTAGCTTATGTTACAATTCATGTTTGAAAATTTGCCATTTTCCCTTGTATAGGCTACGGGTGAGAACATAAAGAATGTTTACTTTGGATGTGCTTCTTTCAGCTTCTTTCGTGCTTGTTTTCAGCTTCTTTTTTCCAGATTTGGAACGCACAATGAACGCTGATATCAGCGTGATGGTCAGTGTGCTTGGTGGCGCCACTGCATATGCGTTATGCTATAGGTAAAACATTTCAAATGCGCATTAGCATCTCTGGTGAGTGCGGGACGCGTTTTTACGGTATACATAGGCGGCATACAATCGATGGCTACACTTTTTACCAATAGTGATGCGTGTGCCACTCTGTGTCTTAAAAATCTGCTTTCCGATTTCCAAAAAGATGTTAAAAACATTCTTGAAAGCTTATCTGCGCGTCTTGTAAGCTCAGCCTGGCTCGGCTAAGCTTTCTTTGTGCGCCCTCATTTAAAACGCATGCCGCATTCTTATCACGCCGAGTGGTGAGCGCCTGCAATCTGCATTCAGTGTGTTAATCTTACCCTATCGCTGAGAAAAATCAGCTAAATTGTTTTGCGACTGAAACAAGTCTTATTTGCCCCCAAGTGCGTAGTTGTGGACAGATCCAAGATGAATCACCAATAGTGAAGCATCTATATTCGTTATGATTCAAATTACTGATATAAAACGCGTCATAACCTCGAAAACAAAATGCGCTAAGTGTGGTTTGATGTATTTGAGCAAATTTGGTATGTCAGGTTGTAATTTAATTATCGAACATCCAGAATTCAATCGAAATAAATAATGCCTCACGTCGCTACTATATTTTATCGGCGAAAAAAAGCTAAATGGGAAGAGAGGAATAACAGTGCACATCCAAGTCATGTCTTGCATCAAAGCAGCCATTTATCCGTAGAAAACAACGTTGCAGTCCAATGAATGCATTTAGGGAATTTTACCATGTTTTTCAAATTGTTTCTGTATTCACTCTAAATGTCGAGTCGTGTTACAAAGGTAGTCCATCATGAGCGTTATCATTTTAACCCTTTATAAAACCCCACGGTTTACTTTAGAGATTACGTGATGCCAATTTGTTGATTTGATGCAAGTAACATGCAGTTTTGGGAAAATACATAAGTAGAAATATATTTGATGCGTGCAAAATCGATTGGATAAAATTTCGTTTTGGTAAAAGACAGCATTTTCAACAAAAAAAAATCTCGTTTCATGGGATTAGATTCACTGCAGTCGAGTGGTACACATGTCTTGACTGATTATGCGGAATTTACTCCATCACTTTGCCATCGTCATTTAGAAGACCTTGTAGGCATGCCAGGATTTTAAATTTGCTTTTAAGAAATAGTGTGATGTCACCTAAATCTGGCTATGATTTATGAAGGCATTTCTTTTTTATTTCTTGCTTTATTGGGCTTTCATTCTAGCTGTAAGACAACGTTCAGAGATGCACTAAAGGTCACAAACACGTTGCCTTTCTTATTCTCGAAGTCAAACCGGGTGTCTATTGATCAGGGAAATCGGGACAATGTCTTGTTTTTCGTGGTGCGATGTAGTGGTGAAAATTGTCAAAATGCTCAGGGAGACGTCGACGCAAACAAAGTGCAATGCAATGAAAATGTATTCACGGGGAAACGCTATCGAATATCTAAAGGTGCTGATGCGAAGAAATAAATGTGCTAAAGCCTGCAAAGTTAAGAGAAGATTATTTTGCATTATCGATGTAAATAGAACAATAGAATTTTTCTTTAAAATGTTTTTTCTAAACTAAAAGTACCAAGAATATCAAGTGTAAATCTCTTTATGGACTGTGAGATGTTGAGACTTTTAAAATAATTGTGCCACGAACTTCGTGTTTTTCTTTCCCAGGAGTGCGTTTCGCATTATTTTTACCATTACGAGGAAGTCACGCTTAGCATGCTTGATAAATTGGATGCGCAGTTCACTCATGACGCAATTTTAATCGTTTTGCAATCTCATCATTCACGTTAAAATGGGAAAGACTGAGTGGAAATTGCTTTATCTTTATTCTTTCTTCTCTTCTTTCCTTCATCTCTTGGGATTCCGCCTGTGGATGAAAAACGCTCGATATACACACGTATTCTTGGTTTTCTGGAATGAAATAGAGATTATCCTACTCTTAGGGTGTGGCCAACCTGTAATCACGTTATGGAGGAAATATCATTGGCCAGTTCATTTTTCCCATTATTTATTTAACATAATAATAGCTGAGGAGTTTTATTTTGCTAGGAAGGTTTAACACGATTGCATTTCCCAGATAGAAGAAATGCGTTCCACAAACGCTTTATTTCATTAATTAAAAATGAGGACTTTGAAGAAAGAAATGATATTGTGATAAGGTCCGTTTTAATACAGTATACATAACGTCTAATCGCGCTTTAGATTTCCGGTTGTTTTTTTGCTTAAACAAAATATAACGAACAGTTATCACGACTGGCCAAACTAGCAACCACTTTTGGATGTCATCATCAGTTGTGAAACATTGTAATTCTGATTCAGTTTTTTCATTATGTGGGATATGACCAGCACATGTGGCGATAATCATTGCATGCAATGTTGTTACTGACGTGTTGTGGTTTAGATTGAATTATAGTCGTTTTGTTTCTTGCTGCAAAAATACATTCAAACCAATTACTAGCAATAATTATAAATTGTTCTCTGCAATACATTTCGTATACTGTATGTTGTGTTCATAATAAGTTTTAAAAGCCGTAACTATATATTTATCAGACATGATATGCTAGCAGTAATGTTGTGGTAGCACATCGCTTGGCATTCATGCATTCAGCTTCCGGTTTTTCAACAAATTGCAGCCGTGTGTAGGAAGATCTTTGTTGGTCGTAATCCTTCATCGTTTATGGAAGAAGTTGGCTTCTGATTTGGTTTTTATCTACGAAGTTCATGTAAATGCTTTTCACTGGAAGAAAAAAAGTAGGCTCACTGATTTTTCTCACTTTTCTCGCATGTTTTCTTCTATCCCAGCAGAGTTTTTCCTCGTTCTCCATCATCTTTTCTGACATCTCGTACGACGACTGAGATCAAGGAGAATGTTTGTTAGGATCAGGAGAATGCGAAGCAAAAGTGTGCTCGCTTATGAATTCGCCATTTCCTATTTGTCGAGGGAATTCAAAAAGAGGCAAATGTAGAACTAAAAAAATGTTTCGCACCATAGCCGACCTAAGCTGCCTCGCTGATGTGATGCGCACATTTTTTCCCCATTCCTCCAGCATTTTCTATTACAACATTCTGGAAAAAGCTACTATCAATCAACGGTGAAACGCGACAACCACGCCTTGTCATCAGAATAAGCTTTTTATGCTCGCATTTTGGCCTAACCTAAAAATAAATACATAATAAGCAGAGAGAAATATTTTGTACACACGAGCGAATCAGCACCAACAGGGATGCTATTATCGTTCATGGTTTTCGTGTTGTTGCTTGCCTTTCCGTACATGACGCATGCATTTACCCGCAAATATTCATAATATTATTTGTACAAAGTTTTACTCATCTTTGCAACGGACATTTAAGCAAACTTAATCTTGCGTTTGTAATTATCTTTTTCAGTATATTTTGTAATAGAATTGATTTAGTAAATTACGTATTTCCTGAAATGTAACGTTGTGGATAGCTCTAAGTTAACGTATAAGATATTGTACATTAAGTTTTAGGATGGTTTCAGTTGAACGTTTCCGGTCTATGTGACAACCGTACATTCTGATCTCGATTAAATTACGTACACGAATCTCTTTCGAGAATTCGGCCCAAGGCTCTCTTGATTCAGCAACCCAATCATTCGCAGAAAGAATCCCTATAGGGCCCAAATTCTCATGTGGATTGCGAACACGCAAGTTATCGAATGTTGCGCAACAATGACAATAAATAAATTTGATTATTTCTTCTGAAATAGCATCTTTCGTCCTTTGTGTTAGACCATCTTCGATCTTTTGTTTTAATATTTATAACATTTGTTGTGCTTTATGAAACGTTATGAATTCGATACCGAGAATGAAATTATTCTCAGATGTGCATCCAGAAATAGTATATGTACAGTGTACGACACATTATTTTAACATTTTTTTCTAATAAAAGTAACAATTTCCGGTTTCCAACCCACTGCACAATGTGAGTATACACAAAATCTGCTACCGCATTCAGGTGCCGAATCTTGAAATTATAATTTACGTCAGTTTTTTTCAGCCAGGTATCTTAATGTAGGCCTACACGAAAACTTGTATAGTGCGATGTAAGTTTTATGAGGCATCTTTCATGTTCATGTCTTTTTGAATTAAGCTACATTTCTGTAAGTGATGCAGGGCCCATCGTTGATTATTACCTAACTATAATTTTAGTGGGTTCATAAAACGAGAATGACTTTTCAAGCAACGCGTTTCCCCTCGATCTGTATGCATAAATAAGCAGACACCAGCTAGGGAACGAGTACGTACGTATTAAGCATTCTGTTTACAATCCTGAGCTGCTTGTGTTACCAACCATATCTGAATATTTGAAATCCTTTTTTTTTTACTTCTTTACATTCGAAAGAAAAGATTTTTACGCGATAATGGAATAACATCCTATGGAGGTTCCATGTAAAGGTGCCAATGTTCGCAACCCATGTGCATATGAATCAAAGACGAGAGTTGCATGCGCTGATGATACGAATCTGATGGTGGCAAAGTACGTGTATGCGCATGCATCTACAGTACAGTATATATGTTAGCCTGCGCGTCAACCTAGCGGGTGGTATGCGTCTAAACGGCGATGTTGACTTCCACAAATGGCAATCGATATTTATTGATCTTTTGAAGCATCTCTTCAAAATGCTGCTTTATTGATTTCTCGATTTGTCACACGCTTGTTTCAAGATAGCAGTTCTACGTACTGTACGTTTCATTTTTTTCTTCTGATTTATATGTTTATTTTTGTGATTTTACATTACTTTTGATCATCACAACCTCTGTTGATCACTTAACGGAATTCTTGTGGTTTTATGCGTTTAATTATCGTTGGATATTTTTTTCTGAATTATCTGAACAGTTCGCGTTGATTCACGTGTAGGCTAATGTTTACTGAAATTCGATTTTCTAAAAGTGACGATGATGGAGCTTGTACAACTTGCATAGATCGATGAATGTACAAGCAAAAGTTGTGCTGATTTTCGCGAAATCTTACTGAATATGGCACATTTTACATATTTTTTTTTAAATTTTTGATGCGCTGTTTTGGAAGAGTGGTTGTGATGTCACATTAACAGTTTCGGTCAGCCTGCGTTGATCTCGCGTGGTAAATATGGTCTTGCGCCAAAATAAAATATAATCAATCACTGAAGAAGACCAATGTACTTGTATATATAGCGTGAGTAAAAAGTCTGTTTCCCCACCCCCAAAATAAACAGAATGGGTGCAAATACGAAAGATTGGATATGGGAAACATATAGTAACCATATGCAAAGGTGCCCAAACCATTTGGTCATTTGACCATTTGGCCCCATTAGGTCCAATGTCTTAAACGGTAATACATGTAGCTACGAAGAGAAAGTGAATTAGAAAGTTGTAGGGCGTCGAAAAATTAGTTTAGTGGCTTCATTTTCAACATGTAATTATCGATCATGAACAAAACAAATGACTTCTGGGCTTATTTTATGTTTTCACCCATGCATAACACCGCTACATTGCAGGAAAGCTCGATTCCTAAAACAAACCAGGTTCTAGAGCTTTCCTGCAATGTAGCGGTGTCATACATGGGTACATAAATACAAGGTGGAACAGACTTTTTACTCACGCTGTATAGTTTTCGAAAGCGATTGTCATGCATGTGGCTTTTATGAATCGTGAAGTACCCCTGTATACTGTGCTATCCAATGGCCGTCGCCAACATTCTGAAGTCCTGTATTTTTTGCTGAAGACATACAGTACAATACTGTTAAATGGTGGAAATGTTGATCCGCGAGCTCATGTGGTTCAATGCTATGCAGTATATTTCACCTTTTGTTAATACAAGATTGATGGATGGTCACATCTTTGCCCTATCCATTTACAGGTGACCTATTATGTAATTTCAGTATTATGCTCGTGTACAATAGACTAGGATTACAGTATGTGGGTCGAGCGATTTTAGGGTTCCTGAGTTCTTTAATACAAGTGTATTATAGTCGACGTAATAAATATTTTACTTGTATACAGGTATATCAAAGTACGTTTTCTACACTTTCATTACACTGCAATTATACACTTACAATTTCATTACACTTTGTGCAATAAAATATTTTATAAAACCTTTGATTTTTAAATTTGCATTTGCATAGCCGTTAATCATAGTCGTTGTTTATAGTAGCTAGTTTATTAGTTATTTACTTAAACATATTATTTCAATGGGATATTGGTAAATATTAGATGGGATGTGCAATGTCTGCAATATGGAATAAAAGCTATGATCATATTCTTAAAAACTTAATATTAGATTTATGAAATTATCGTTTACTTTGTATACTATATTGTTTACTTGCAAAGCACCATTTTGGCACCTCTAGAATCACTGCAATAAAACATCGATAAAAGTACAGCTGTATACTAGAATCATGCTCTATAACAGTGGTTCCCAAACTTTTTTGGCCTACCGCCCCCTTTTCGAAAAAAAATTAACTGACCGCCCCCCTTTCAGAAAAA
>JAQGAO010002772.1:0-18658 GCA_034697705.1 Ommatoiulus sabulosus
CTGAAAGTTGAAATCTCGCTAATCGATGGAAAACATTTCCATTTATAATTGTTAATTTGCGCGTGTTACGTAAACGGACTTATCCGAAAGTATTGTCATTAATTTCCAGTATTTCGAGAGTAGTTCAGTACCTGGTAAAAGAGCTTAAGCCTGCTCGCACTCGTGAGTTGGCACCTGAAAACAACGTCATTAATCATTGAATTAACGAAGGCGATCATTTATTCACTGCTCATTAGGAATTAATTCATTCCGATGCTTTGATTGCGAAGAATTGAAAGTGCGAATTAGCAGCTGAAAAAACATAATTCCGCTTAATAAGCCGCCTGCGAGGCGTTGCGCCGCTTAAAACTTAATGTTGCGTAGTCTTAATTAAAAATCATCTTCATTAATTGCAGCCGAAAAGACGTATTATAATTAATTAATGGCCGAGTAATCGCCCACTTCCCAAATAAGAAATGAGACTCCTACAACGATGAAAAACACCGGAAATGCGGCTCATTTCGTTATATTCCACGCAACTTGCCGAGCCATTTTTCTGTAAATCAAGAATTCCGGATTTTCAATTTCGGAGTTTTATTATAAAAAAAATCATGTCTGCGATATATCGACATATGTAAATGTTAATTGTTAAAGTTCGTAAGTCGGAGTTTGTCTTAGGTGCCATTCTGAAAGGACATCTTCAAAATTTCCCCAAAATTCGACTCCCCTTTACCCCCTGCCCGCATTGTGTGCGGTCATTCAGAACCCCCCTCCCCCGATTCGGACGTCCGAAACCCTAAACAAAGAACTGGATTCGGAAAATTTTGAAAGTTTTGCAAATTTGAACGCGGAAAACGTAAATTTTGTACTCTTGAAAAGGTTGAGAATTTTTCCAATTTGTCCTCGGAATCTGTTGGAAATTTTACGAATTTTTCCTCGGAAACAGTTGAAAATCTAACAAATACGTACTCGAAAACAGCAGAAGATTTTTGCAAATTTGTCCTCGAGAAAACTTGAAAATATTCGTAAAAATGACCTCGGAAAAGGTGGAAAATTGTGCGAGTCTATGGTCGAGAATAATGAAAATTTGGCGAGTCTTTGCTCGATAAAAAAATTAGAATTTTGTAAATTTGTTTACTGGGAAAATTTAAAAGTTTGCAAATGTTTGCGGTTGCATGAGCGTGGCAACAATGAATAATCGAGTGCTCTTTCGTAGTCTCGTGATAATCAATATCTAATAAAGATATTCGACCGAAACGTTACTTGACCTTTGATTAACTTTAATTTTGTCTGGATTTTCCATACTTCTGAATTAATGTCTTATTTACCTGGGGAGAAATAAATATGAACCGAGATAAGCGCAGCGAATGAAAGCGGTCAAACTATAAGTTTAAATCATGAATTTCGATCGAAATTTTAAAAAAGTTGGTGGCAAAATGCAGTACTCTTAAGACTGGCGCGTTGATTTCGACTATATCCCCGAGTGCCATTGTCTGGAAATTGGCTAACAATTTATAGTTTTCCGTCTGAATCCAAATACGGAAAGAGCATTTAACATAATTTTAACTGGGGATTAAACGCTTCGTTTTGCGCATTCACAAATCACTGGCTCTTTTGAACGATGAAATGTATTTCAATTTCGTCTGCAGCTTCCGTTTTTCGATTGTTCGTAATCCCGGTGTCTAGACCGCAGATAGCCGGATGAGATAACTCCAAAGTTTAATCATTAAATCCAACATTTTGTGATCTATAGACTGGGCCGACCTCGCGGCGCAGCCAGGTATTTTATCACGGTTTTAAAAAAGAAAATGCGCTGTTTAATATTAATAATAAAGCGAATGGAGCTGTCGCGCACTAAATTATTAGTCACGTATACTGTCTCGATTTATGCGCCATTTTTCAACTTCTTCTACTTCGATTTTGTAATAAAAAGTCGCCTTGCCAAGGATGATGAATTCATTTCCTAAATGAGAAAAAAAACATTAAAAAAAAAACAAAGACGTGTCTGAAAGTTATTATGTATGGCTCGCTGTTCTTTTAATGAATATTTTAAGTTGTTTAGTCTTCGCATTTTTAACGTAAATTATGCTGTTTTGCTTAACGAAATTGTTTTTAAAAAAGAACTATGTGATATGAAAATGTTACAATGCTCAGTAAGTTTTCATTTAAGAGCTTGAAACGTTAACTGGAAATGCAACGGGATTTTAAAGCAATTATTTATCTGATATCATATACTCTGCAAATGCATATGCTCGTAATATTTTTTTTTCAAAACATCTAATTCTATCTGCGAACGTTGCAATTGGTATTTGAATGTTAAGTTGCGTCAAGATGGTATATAAAACAGAAATTGTACATAGAAATAACATGGCGTATTCATTTTTCTTTCTATGCGATGCAATGTTTTAAAATTATGGATAAATCCATTTAGAAATTATTTTACCCATCGTATAAACCCGTACTTTGCAGGTTATAAATTTAGCCAACATCGATAGTTTTTGTCTAATTATTGACATTTATTATACAATTATACTAATTGTAAATGCTTTTAAAATATGCGCATACTCAAAAACTTAAAATTTGTCTAAATGAATAATTTATTCAGCATCTAATGAAAATGCATTTAAATCGATCAAACGTTTTTGTAATATGAATTTTGAAATTTACATCGTACATTTATTTATATTTTAAAATTGCAACGTGCATTTCTAATTGTGTTTTGAATTGAATTACATAATGAAAATTTGGTTTAACTCGTTCATCGATGATGCATTTATAGATTTCCAAGGGTTAAGTTTGTTGAAGAATTACTATTTTGTTGAGTTATTGAAGGCAAGTTTTCTTTTACAGCATCAAATTCATAAAATTGTAACTGCAATTTTTATATGACGAGGTCGTGACATTTGGTGTCAATGCTTCGCCCCAATTTTTTTATATAAAAAAAGCTGTGGTTGCTCTATTTCACCAATTTATGTTTTCATCATTTTTTTAAAAAAATATTTCTTGATCGATCCGTTGATCTATCCATTCTTCGAAAGCAGCCAGAGATAGTAATTATATTGTATGTTCCGCAATTTCAGTTTTCTCTTTTGCTACACTAACCGATTAGGACGTTGTTCGATAGATACGAGACCGTCGTAATAATAATAATAATAATAATAATAATAATAATAATGTGGATGTGTCCCTGCTTATCTGGAGCCCCAGGGTGCATTATGTCGGAGACAGAGATCGAGGTCCGTGGCGACATATCCCACCGCGAAATGCTTCAATTATAACGACCAAAATGAAAGAAATTATATCCCGATGCTGCGCCATCTTTTCAAATATCTACACTAAATGGGATTGCTCGCGGAGATAATTATGGTCAATCGATACGAATGGATTATATATCGCTTATGGAGCTACGGGTGGAGAAATTCAACTTGGTCCCAAAAATAACGTAATAATACTGAAAATCGTAAATTAAAATGTAACATTGATGTTGCCATTTTGGAAATGTATATAATGCCTCTCATTTCTGAGTTTGAATGTTCATATTAAAATAGCGACTCACTATCTTGCTATTCAATATTTAAAATTGAGACAATCCGTGTAGATCAAACAGGGTTCATCTTGACCTGGAAAACCTGGAGAAGTCAGGGAACTTGAAGATGTCTGGAAAAGACAGGGAGAATTTAGGGAAGAATGGCTTAATTTGAAAAAGTTAGGGTAATTCATCGTAGTCGAGTACAAATTGGCAAAATTCTGAACATTTTCCAAGCACAAATTTGCAGTTTCCGACGCTTTTCGAGGAAACAATTTCTGTCGTTTTCCGAGGACAAATTTGCAAAATTTTCCACGTTTTCCGAGGTCGAAATTGCAAAATTATCCCCGTTTTTCGAGGATAAATTTACAAAACTTTTTACATTTTATGAATGCAAAATAGTCAAATTTTCGAAAAACAATTTCAAGCAAATGTTTTTTTTAATTTTTATCATTTTTTCCATTTCGCGATTAATGCTTTTTCGCATTAATTTATTTGTCATTAATAAATTTTGCAAAATATGTCAATTTTTGGACATTTTCGTTGGTCGAGGAATTTTTTTCAAAACCTGGAAAAGTCAGGGAAGTTGAAAATTAAATTTCTGAGGGAACCCTGTCAAATCCTAATGTTTCGTACCGTGTAAATTTCCAGTTTTTACGAATCAACTTGATATGAATCTTTAATTTAGAAAATAATGCTTATGATAGCTGATGGTACATGTATACATGTACAGTGTGTGTAGAAAAGTCATCGAAATTACGTTAGGAAATATATATAGATTTTGAACGTATAAACATACATATAGATATCGATCATATCGACGCATCTTCAAATCGGACAATTCGACATCCTGAAGTGGTTGAATATTATGGAAAATTATGCTACTTTAAACAAACTCTGTACTTTTTGAGCAAATTTTAAACTCGGTGCTCAAACAATCGAATCTTAAATTCAGTCAATTCGTAGACAAACTATGTGACTGACATCTCAATAATTGTTTCTATTAGCATTCGTCTGATTTTAACGTTGGTTGTTTTTGCTAGTCTTTTTCCCTGAAGGGCAGCCACTTCGTTAGTGAGTTAAGTTTGAAGTTTGCCAAACCCAAATCCCGAGCAGAGCCGTTTTTAATGGCGTGAACGGATTAAAAATATCGGTTTCAGAAAATTGCTATTTTCCTCGCGGCTTATATATCGCTCTGTAAAATAATCTATTTGATCGATCAATGGAAATGTTGGTCCAATTACCTAACTGTTGCCAGCTCCACCTAAACCGCGCCAATTACTTCCAGCATTTATCCGAAATTTCCCCCCAAAACGCGTCCATTCCGCGAATTGGGCCTGGCGATTAATGCTTTTAGGCTTACGAAGAAATTTGCACTAATTACACCGTGGCCGAGTATGTGACACCAAAAGCCACGCCCGTGGTATTAAACTTACAACCGTATTTATGTCATCCTTTTCTGACATATTACGTAACACGTCCTTGCCCAAAAATTAAGGGGATTTACGACAGACATCTTTGATCGTCGCACTAAATTACGCTATAAGCTTCTATCTTAATAATACTCGAATCTAGTTAAGAAATTCACCGTAAGTGGGTTTTATTTTTTTACAGAATATACGGATAATTTTCAGAATTTTGGTAAATTATCATAGACACGTTTTGTTTTTACTTTATAGATGTAGTTTAGGTTTTTCCACTTCAGTGGTATACTAATTTTCCTATAACGGTAATAACTGAACTAATATGCTAAGAAATGCATTGAATTGATACAATTTTTAATGTTGGGGTGCATTTTATCCATTAAATTCACCGTAATTTCAAGAAACTAATGAATTCAAGAATTAAATGAATCTCTGAATATTTACAAACTCCTGGAAAGTTAAGTTACAGAGCATCACTGCTATAGTGATGCTCTGTAACTTAACTTTTTCCAGGAGTTTGTA
Organism: Ommatoiulus sabulosus; assembly: GCA_034697705.1. Lineage (NCBI taxonomy): Eukaryota > Metazoa > Arthropoda > Diplopoda > Julida > Julidae > Ommatoiulus > Ommatoiulus sabulosus. Next base: position 5,452 of record JAQGAO010002772.1, read on the forward strand.
AATATTCGAAGATTCATTTTTACTGTACATGTAGCGTATTTGGATGCCTCTAATTTGTAACTTGCTTAATTAACATTTCTTCAACTGTATAATCTATATACTATACAGTATCTTCCCTGCATAATTTCCATCGTTTATTTTAAAAAATCTACGTGCGAAACAAGTGCATTTGGAAATGAATTTTGGTTTAAGGTAATTTGTCATGATATTTTAATAGCATCGTAATTAATATTCCAATCTGAGTGATAATACCTCGAAATTAACTTTTATTCCTCTCTCATCAGATTATTTATCAAAATTGAATCAAAGTTTTCAGACCTTTTATTTTATGGTTTACTTTCATCAATTGCTTAACCAGTGTCTCTGCTAGTCATTTCAAACATGACAACTGTTTTGAACACTATAATTTGTCGATCACTACATCGGACTCTTCATCTTTTGTACTGACTCAACTCTGTCAGCAAAATTGACGGTAAACTGCACGGAATACTTAAATTATTAAGCAGCAACTTGGTGACTGTGATGGTAGGATTCTCTGGAAAAAGAAAAAAAAAATTCAATAAAACCGCATCCAGACATCTTGTTTTCTGGTAGGATATAATCGTCCGAATGACTGGTGGAAAAAAAAAACTTGTACCTTCTTGAAAGGCATCAGGTTGTCCTCGGGGATTATCAGTGAGGTTTGGGTTTTTTTTTGTGGAAAGAATGCCAATCAACAAAAGCAAAAGTCCGAGAACGCACACAATGGCCACGAGTCCCGTTATTTTCTGACATCCAACAAAATGCCATTGATGTTGTCCCGAAACATTTTGGCTGACATTTTGCGAAAAAGATTGGCGAAACTGAAATGCCATCAGTGACAGAGCGCTGCGAACGAGCTTTTGTTTATTTATTGAATGGCCACTTTCCTCTTGACAAAAGAAAAATTGCAGCCGAGCTGCTAATAATAATGAAAAGGGGTTTCGATGAGGTGGACTCGTCAAAATGGCTGGCAGATTGGCAAGAAACCAACAAAAATTCGGAGAATTTTACCCAATTGACAGGTGCGTGGGGCGCCATTGAAGAAAACTTTCCAAAAATGATGAATCGGATCAAACGTTGAATGGATCGTTTCTGAGAAACAATGGACTAGCATGATATAACCCAAAAAATCAAGTTGACATGCTCAATGGAGTTTTGGGTCCTAAGTGTCATTTTTGCTTTTAAGGACTGCGCTGTCAACCTTTGACACAATGGTTGCATTCTATTTTTTCGGTTATTGTGTCGTTGATTGTGTCCGTCATGAGTGATGACCTGTGATTTTTCCCATTAACGGTGACGTCGTGCACATACGATGTATTATATATTTTTCAAAAAAAAAAACTTTTTGATTTGGGACGCTGGATTTTAAAACTTTTTCGTGTAGATGTTCATGAAGGCTCGATTGATTTGATGGTTTGGTTAGAGGTTAATTATAAAGGAATTGTACCCACGAAATACGATTTCAAATGTCCTATCTCGGAGCTTCAAAACTCAATTTCGTCACAATTGGTATACAAAATGTACCTCATGCAGAGTTACTGTACGTATGGGGCTGCATCACGTGATTTATTCATCTAATCAACGACTAGATGAAACTGTCTATGGGGAAATTTTCACTGATGGAATGAATGAGATACCACGTGATAATGTCTATGTTGTTCTATTGTTCAATTATATATCTTGTTGTTAAAGTCGTTGATGCGCCTTATTTTTAATGCATTTTGCAAATATTAAACTTTTCAAACTACATTTATAAAAATGAATTTTATTATTATGTAGAAACGCATATACAGGTGTATATTGTAATGAACTTTATAATTTTTTAGCTCATGGAAAATATATTTTTTTCCAATTTGATTTGCACTTTTTTAATGTATAGATATATACTGTATGTAGATTGGTAATATTTTTAAACAAATCTATCGTATAATTATTGAGGCACACCTCTTTTGCAATGAATTTTATGATTAAATTCAGGAAAATGTATTTTTTTCTGTTTCATTTTGTAATCATTAAGCTTTAGTAAAACATTTTTCCTTTAGAAAATACTCCTAAAAAGCCTTTTTCTAGAGCATTTCATAATTATGCATAATGAGATTATCGTGCATTTTCTGATAAATTATTAACCTGTGGGTAGTCCTTTTTCCTAATGTATTTTATGATCATTAAGCTTTAGTACCAATTATTAATTCACTATATCCCAGGAATAAAATGGGCAGATCCGCAATCCTCGTCTAGCACTTCCGTTGAGTTGGCTAAGATGGCTGCACTCTGGTCGTGCACCAGACCTTACTAATCGTGTATCCGAAGCAATAAGCAAAACAAACGCCGGAATTAAAAGTAAGCCGGTAGCCAGCGCCGTTAACGGGTCATTCGCTCTCCCGTGACAAACATTTATTGATTTCATATTAAGGCTCGTTATGTGCCAGGCGAACTCACTTGCTAAATACGGCTACATGTGTGCCTATTGTCCTCGCGGTCCCACCATTTGGACGAAGGCCACACCGGCGCTTAAACAATACGCGCTGACCCCCCCCCCCCCCTCAGTCCCATTGTTCATTTTGAACCACTCCCCCTTCAATCGCCCCAACTATTGAATTGAATTAAACATTGGCTCGCTCCAGCCACAGCCAGGGCGAAATTGCTCCTCTGAGAAATGAAAAACTTAGGTTTTCTCTCGGCTCTTTTAATCCATAATTCGGGTGATGTGCAATTCTGTAGATAATAGCTAGACAGAACCCCCCTTTATTGCCAATCGACACGGAGAAGCAAAATGGGAAACCAAGAGTGAGCCAAACAATTATTAGCACTCGGACCATTTCGATGACTTTTTCCTTTTCGATAAAAATGAGATTGTATGTTTGTTAATATCTGATGGAAAAAGAAGGCTCTTTTGAGTAGCTCGTCCTTACATTTATTCTTATGAAATTGTGCTTCATCCTAAAGTTAGTTATTATAATTCAAACGTTGTACTATTAATTGTTATTGAATAGAAATAATGTACTTTCAAGTAGAAAATACACATGTATAGTACTTTCTTTGTAAGCAAATATAATGGAAAATTCACAATCCACGCTAAAAAGCAATGCATTTGAATTGGTTCGATGCATTTGATGTGTTTCGATGCGTTTGAATTGGTTCGATGCATTTGAATTGATTCGATGCATTTGGATTGGCGCGATGCATTTGAATTGATTCGATGCATTTGAATTGGTTCGATGCATTTGGATTGATTGGATGCATTTGGATTGATTGGATGCATTTGAATTGATTGGATGCATTTGAATTGATTGGATGCATTTGAATTGATTGGATGCATTTGGATTGGTTCGATGCGTTTGGATTGGTTCGATGCATTTGAATTGGCGCGATGCATTTGAATTGGTTTGATGCATTTGGATTGATTGGATGCATTTGAATTGATTCGATGCATTTGAATTGGTTCGATGCATTTGAATTGATTCGATGCATTTGAATTGGTTCGATGCATTTGGATAGGTTCGATGCATTTGAATTGATTCGATGCATTTGAATTGATTCGATGCATTTGAATTGATTCGATGCATTTGAATTGGTTCGATGCATTTGGATTGATTAGATGCATTTGAATTGATTCGATGCATTTGAATTGGTTCGATGCATTTGGATTGATTCGATGCATTTGAATTGGTCGAGTTGCATTTGCAATGCATTTTGAGAATTATGCAAATCTATTTCTAAATTTGAAAATATTCAGAATGTATTCTCCTCAATGGTCTCCCCATTGTCTACCATTATCAGGTGACATTTCGTTTCATTCCATCGGAAGCACGTCGTCATTTTAGTCGTTGATTCGATGAAAAGATCACGTGATGCAACTTCGCATAAGGTCCATATTGTATCGTAACTTCGCAATATGGCACTCCCTTTCATCGTGTGTTGTATTTTATTTTATATACTGTATAGGCGGTATATTGTTATTTGATGTATCGTACGTTCAGTATACATAATACGTTATACCCGTGGGTGATATATATATATATATGCTGATATTGCGTATATACTGTTTCGTGATTTATGTTTATTTTGAAAAAGTGTCCATCGATTGGACGGCACATCGATGTGTCTGTCTGCGGCGTTAAGTGTGACGCACGGCACACGTTGTTCCGTCATTTTTGCCCATAATCAATAAAGCTAATAATTTATGGTCGCTCGTATAACTCGGGATGTTCAGGAAGTTGATGACGCGCCATATCCACTTTTGATTATCAATTTAGCGCCCTTGTCCTAACGCTCTATGACTTTATTTACTTCCTCTCTCGTGTCTGCTAATAATAATAGTCTTCCTTATGCCCGGCATTTCTGGTAAACAAATCGATGAAGATTAACCGAATATATTCAATTCCGCTAATACGAATTAGCCCGAGAACTGCTTCCGTCTGATTTAATCGTTTCTGCGTCCTCATTGGACATTTCCAAGATGCGACGGCAATAACGTTTTCTGATGAAAACGAGCCTCGATTATGAATCGATATTCCCCGAATTTGCTCTAGTCTACCGCCTGGTGGCGTTAATTCCTACTAATGACTCCTCTTAACTGCTCAGTTTTGCGGCGCTTTGGGTGCGTGGATTATAACCGAAAGTCTTAATTGATCGATAATTAACGAATGAATTGGGAAGTCGAAGAGTTCCGTCTTATAAATCTTGGATGTTATTGGTAAACAAAGTCTTTAATTTCAAAGTTTGGGATCGACCAAAGACAAAAATTGGAGATACTTAAGCACATTTCTAAACTTGAGGTGACGCGAGAAGTGTTTAAATGCGTTTCTAAGCGGTCAAATTGATGTTTCAACAAATCAGTACTGATGCGTTTGCAATCATTGCCCAGAAACTTAATTCTCATTCAGAAGCTGTTGACAATAAAGCACTTCACATTTTAAAATACCTTTTCTTTTATTTCGTAATGTACGGTTGTGATGTTTTCGTACGTGCTTTAATGAATCTGGATACGTGTAATATGCTCTACAGCTTATATTTTTAAAATTCTTATTGTTACATCGGCGTGTTATTTCAAATTATTCGACGCAGTTTGGCCAGAATTCTATTGATATATTACAGAGTTCCCCCAGACTTGGAAAACCTGGAAGTCAGGGAACTTGAAAATGTCTGGAAAAGTTTTGAAAAAGTCAGGAAAATTCAACGCACTAATGGCGTTATAAAATTAATACTTCTACGTGTGTAGCTCGATCAGGGCCCATTTTCTGAGTACAAATTTTCCACGTTTTCCGAGCACAAATTTTCCACATTTTACGGGCAAAAATGTTCAACATTTTCAAACATTTTCCGAATACAAAATTGTCATATTTTAAAAAAAAAAATCTATGCAATTTTTGTAAATTTTTATAAAATGCTGTATGTAAGTTTTCAAAATTGTCGTTAGTGAATTTTGAAAAATATTTACCAGTATCGATGTTTGAAAAATGTAAATTTTTGACGTTGTCATTGGTAAGGGAATTTTTTTAAAAAACCTGGACAAGTCAGGGAAATCCGCTATTTCTGATTTGAGCGTGTACGAATTAAATTAAGCGAAATGAGCTCTTATTCGTTTAAAACGACACATCTTACCCCACTATAGTTTCTTCTAATTTACAACGATACGAAAACGTCGTTTTTTCACAACCAATTACAATTTACACTTACAATTATACCAAATTACTATATCGCGTTTCTTGATTTTATCACGCATTAGAACTTGCTGTATCTCAAAATGAAAACAAGGTCGATTTGTGTCGCTTTTGAGTGGGTCTGGAAATATAGTAGAAAACATGGCATAGTTTACATAGTCCACATTACGTTCATGATTATTATCCTTTGTGTATAATAAGGTTTATGTTCCTTACTAATTTATGAATTTCTGGATATTTTCATCACTTCTATGCTATGTATTTGTTTTTTTATCTGAAAATTCTCTCTCCGAGCTTCATACACACACCCTGCACGCAGTTGAAATCGATATGTACAGACGCATTCCTCTTTTTTTTTTTCATTATTTTTACTGATTTTGAAGATAGCGAAATCCCTAGCAACTTTGCCCCCGTATATTATTGCTTTCTTTCTGACTGCGAAGTTTACTACTTTTGTCGTGCCACCGCTCTGCCTTTTATACACACGGATGTGCGATGAATTTGAAATGATGCTCCTAAATTCGTTTACTAAATACCAGATCGAAAATTGCTCAGCCACGCAACGCTCGAGCTGCTAGCTCCTTTTCATAACCGTAAATCGTTGAAACTTATAGAAAAATAGAAGAGAAACTAACGCCGGGGATGCTTACGGAAATCTGGGGTGCATGCAGGGAAAAAAGGTCAATAAATGGGCCATTTACTGCCTTTTAAATGAAAATCCAATGACTGGATTCCTGGCGAGGGGCCCAGCTCGGAAGATTTCTTTCGTAAAGCGGCCGGAAGACAGTTATAGAAATAATGCCAAATAATAATCGACGAATTTGGGCGTTTGGTTTGGAGATGCTCGGTTTGAAATCTATAGTTTGTAATCCGAGAAATGTTTTTGACAAACTGTGAGACTTTAAGTTTAATGACATTTTTGCGACGTTTGATTATCAGTTAAAGAATCAAGAATCAGATTTTAAGAAACAAGAATTTTAAAGAACGAGCTTACGTGTATGTACCAAGGGTCGATGATTTTAAATGTCAAACCAAAATTATTTTTTATGAAATTCTTGATAAATTGTGCTGATTTGGAAATGCATTCCCAAGTTATTTGCATAAAATTCTTGATGATTGGGTTGAATTTTAAGATCATCCCAAAATTATTTCTCCTGAAATTCTTGAAAAATTGTGCTGATTTTGAAAAGCATTCCCAAGTTATTTGTATAAAAAATTTGATGCTTTTTATTGAATTTTAAGATCATTCCAAAATTATTTCTCCTGAAATTCTTGAGAAATTATGCTGATTTTGAAAATCATTTCCAGATTATTTATTCTGAAATTGTTGAACGGTGCATTTTTAAAAATCATTTACCAACTTGTTTTTGTTAAACTGTTGATCAGTGCGGTGATAACATTCTATCTTTTACTTAATTCGGTCAATATTCAGTAAATAATTCCGTCAATAATAACGTTATAAAATATTAGATTTGTTATGGATGATATTTCTTAATTTTTTTAGTAACTTATACAGCTCATGAAAAATTTCGTATGTTTTTTGATCGATGCATCCCTAAAAATTATTTTGCATTTTTTTTACAATTTCAAAAGGTTACATTTAGACGTATAGTGCCTGGTTTGAGGTTCAGTGAAAATTGCAGAATGTGGAGCAAACATGGTCCAATTTGCCAATTTCTTTTCATTTTTTTTCGTTCGCATTTCTAGTAAATGAAGTGGGATCTTTTCCAATTTGCGTCTCGCGTTCATAACCCTGTATAAAAATTCATTAATCGGTGTTATTCGACTAAAACGTATCAATGACGTCGTGTTTCAACGATCCATTAATTCGCGACACTCCGAAGGCGCGATTGAGCAAATTTAAGAAATCAAGGCTTTTAAGGCACGCATGATGTGGCATCTCATCCAATCAATTAGCGTACACGATATATATCCCGTTCAAATTTGGTCCGTGGATTACTCGGCTGTTTAGAGTGTTAAAATGGGTTTCGGTTTCCGTACATTTTTAAGATCGAGTGTCTCGTGGATACTAAATCGGCTCGTTGAACACGTTTTGCTGCGATTACAACAATTATTGGAAGGATTTGCGGCGTTACTTAGCCCGAAAGGGCAAAGGGCGATGCAAATGTACGATTTCAAACTGTTTCATCCGGAATTATAGCAGCCGGATTGAGTGGATATCATTTTCCAATATTTTGATGAAATCTATCGTATAGCATTTCCATCCAAGTCGTGTTACTGTAGAGTGGCGGTTGAGTGGAATGCATCGTAGATGGCGCTGGTATTTAGAAATGCATTTTCAAAAAGTAAATTTTGAGTTGCTAAAATTAATTTTGAAATGCATCGATGGGAATATACATTTTGAAAAACCTATTTTATAATATGCATTAGTTTTTTTACCTAAATAAATGCATTTCATGTTCCAATCTAAATTGATTTCCAAATGCCTTTTAGGATGTTATTTAAAAAAATTATTGTTTCAATCAACGTACGTGTATTTTCAACTGCATTTTAAAATGTATTTGGAATTATATTACTGTGTACTAAATTGTACATTGTGTATGTTCTACTAGCCGTAAAACCCGGCTTTGCCCGGGCTGCCCTTTTTAATGTCCCCTAACCACATACATAGTAATCAGGACGTTTGTGAAATTGACATTTTTTTTGAGGATTTAATCGTACATTTTCAGAACATTTAATCGGCCATTTTTCTTAAGGTTTAATTGGACATATTTTTGAAGATTTAATCGGGCATTTTCGGGTCATTTAAATCGGACATTATATTGATGATTTAATTGGACATTTTTTTGAAGTTTTAATCGGACATTTTCAGGTCTTTTAATCGGATATTTTAAAAAAATTATCGTACATTAGAAATTCCCAGCCGACCTGCCACATACATACATCTCGTCTTTATAGTTACAGTGTATATAGATAGTGTCATTTCTATACATATTTTCAAATTAAAATACTTTTTCAAAGGGGATAAATTCTGCGAAACTCTCGATAAAAGATTGTTCTCGCTAAATGCTTCATAGAGGGCACTGTTATTTAGAAATCAGACATCCATTCCGAATTCCATGAGCAAATATCCGCCATTTTCTAATGAATTCGTGCACCCTCGATGTTTGCTAAGAGTCTACATCAACGTTTTTTGATCTACACTTCATGGTTGACCACACATCCTTTTGCTCGAGTCTAATGCTCGTAATACCGTACGATGACCGGTATTATCGTAATAATGACCAGCGTCCATGCATCTAGCCTCGTCCAATGAAACGACACTTCTCACGATCGAGGGATTGACGGATTAACGTCATGATTTTTCCTATTAGTTCACCGATAACCTGATTGTGGTACGGGATAATGATGTTTGTGTCCGTTACTTACTGGATCTGCGGTCGTTTTCTTTCTCTTTTTTGTTTCCGACCCAACTTTTGAAACTTCAATTTCGGTCGTCAACAATCTACGATATCACAAATACGACGCACGAAAGTCTTTGACATTTCCCAGTTTTTTTTTCATTCTTCTACTTGGTTTTTTTTTTTATTTCTTTTTTCTTTTCCTAGTTTCTTTGAAACGCTGGTCTCGAAACTCATGTTTATTAGCCATCTTTTTTGATCATTGTGGCTGAAAAACTCTTAGAGTGGACGTTGTCCAAATGAGTTCACTTTTCTTAACATTCGCAGTCGTTGCATCGATGTCTTTTCGGCTCTTTTGGAGTGATCGTTAGATGGGGAGGGGGTTTGGGAAAGACGCTAGAATTTGTTGTAATGTCATTATGTGTAGTAGATTGGTAATGGACACAACGAGTTGGATATTGCGAAAAAAATAAGGGTTTTCAACAATCACTTAAGCGACTTTTTTTTCCGGTTTTCAGAGAGATATGGGAAAGTCAATTTTGTCTACGACTCGAGTATACCGTATAAAAAGTTATCGAGCTTTGCTCGGAAAATGCTCTCGTTGTACGAAATGTGAACTAAATTTTAAAAAAATGTAATTTTATGTCTCGCAAAATAGAAATATATTACGCGACTTCGAGCTGATAAATATTTAATCTTCCATTAGTGAAATATTCTGTACGCTACATCGAGTTCCGTAAAATTGTCAACTTAAATTTTTAAAAAAATTGAAGAAATTTGGTTCTTTAAATATTTAATGCCATTTTTTATGCCAAAAAAATTGAAGAAATTTGGTTCTTCAGATAATAAGGCATTGCATAACTTTGAACTGATGAACATTGTCTTCAATTAATTATTCTGTATTCATCGGGCGTATTTACATTTTATGCCATAAAATGCTTTTTTTAAAAAAATTCAAAATTGCATATATTCCAGTAGGAATATACTTGCTTAGAAAATTAAGTATAGCCTGTACGAGAAGGTATGTAATTTGAAGTGATTAACATTCGTTGCTTCATTAATCCTCGTAGAAATTTACTTTAACCACGACTGTGGTTCGCCAAATTTAATTTTTCCTCCGAGTCCAATCATGGTAGTTACCTAACAAATTGGTGGCTTTGGTGGTTTGCGAATTTCGTAGTTTGATGCATATTGCATTTCAATCAATACGGTAAGATCCAACTCGTTGAAATTTTATGTGCTGACATCTCTTAACTTTAAAAACGAAATTGGTATTCGTATAACCACGATTCAAACAAAGCAGTGTTCCTCCCGTATCAAAGGACGACATTAATTGTTAAGTAAATTGAAATTGTAATAAAATTTATGAAATTTAATTTAGTGAGTTAAGTTATTTGAGTCTCCGTTTTATGATGAACTTTCAATTTTTGACAGCAATTTTAAATTTTTACTTAAGTTTAGTAGGCTGCACTGCTAAACGAATTAAAAATTTTGCATGTTGGAAAAAAAAAATTAAATGAAAATGTTCGTTGAAACCGTAGTTCGTATTATCAGAAGCCCGACCAAATGTAACGTCAGCAATAAGAGCTAATGCTTCATCGATATTTGGATGAAGTCGCACTCATGTTTACCCTTGGGAAGGTGCTACAACGTTATAACGGATATTTTTTTTTCATATTGTCTAAATTTCGTTTTGACCTTACATTGCGGTAATACTCGAACTCGAAAATGCATTCGTTTTAACCGAAAATGCGTAGTATCCGAATTCCAAATTCGATTTGAACGAAGTAATTAACATTATTCGTCCACGAGTTGGTAAATATTAGAATTTCGTATAATGCGAGTTCTTCTTAATGAGATACTGCATAGTTTTATTTACTATTTGATGGTAGGCCCGGCTGTACCCGGGCTGTACTCGCCTTACGAAGTAGGCCTAATGAACGGAGCCCCGTAGCGGAAGTTGATTTTCTTGTTTTTTTTGTTTTGTACGCGGTTTGCGTCATGAGGGGCCATTCGAAAAGTACGTCCTCACAATTCTCCCAATATTGGACTCCCCCTGTCCGCAGTGTGTCTGGTCTATCAGGACGTCGTTTTTGAATAGCCTTATAAATACAAACATAGCCAAGAAAATATTGTTCGCATTATCGTTAATCGATTTCCCCCGAAATTAAACCTTCTTATTTTGCCTTTTAAAAGTATGACATTGTCAATTTGTCCGAAAGAGAAAAGCGGCGCGCATTTCTTGGATGTCCTCGGAGAATTTCATCTTGGAAAAGGCAATTTTTGGGGTCCAAATCTAATGGTAGCAATTAGAAAATGATGTCGTTGTCATCCTCCCTCCTACTCTGTTTACTTTTCGTCTTGTCACGGATACCCATTAATGTTATCGATGAAGAAACGGGTAAAAAAAAGCTCTTAGTTTACTATAAACCCGTAAAAGTATAGCGCTTACTTCGTTATTAGAAGCCTCCGAAATTGTTTCATTATGCAAAAGCTGAGTCGGAATTATACACCATATTCCATGAAAGGAAAATTCCCTCGTATACGTTGTCACAATGACATTACGTAAGGAGGAGATTGGCATTTATTGACTCCCCCCCCCCTACTGCGAATTCAATATGCATGGGATTTAACCGTATGACAGACGCGTTGATGCAACTACCAGAAATGATGCTGGCAGGAAAATGAGATGCGTGCAATTGCATTAATTCAATTAATCTTCGATGTTATCACGTGGTTCTCAAAGGCATCGATGACGTTGCTCCAATTTGATCGATTTGCATTTTGTTAGTTGCGCCAATCGTTGAGTTGGTCGTATCGTGCCACCGTCATTGGTATATATGTCAAAATCGGTTCTGTCATTTTGATTCGAGAATATTTTATATTTTTTCCACCCATATTTGCAATTTGATCGTAATTTTTTCGCTAATTGGTCATTGTTATAGAAAACTGATGACGCTTCCATAACAGCAACATCTTGACATTGCGATGAATTTTGGATATGTCAGAATCTTGACTTTACCATCGTCAGACCACTGTTTCGTCTAATAATTCGGCTTATGACATTGGTTGAACATTCATTTTGGCAAAACGTGTTGTTGACTAGTTCGTTGTAAATGCCTCGTTGAAAGTATAAGCTCTTAACAGTCGTTGTAGCAGAAATGACATTTCAGTGCCTTTGCATGTTGGACAATACGCTTGTTTCAGAACACTGATGGCTACTTCCATAATGCAGCATCGTGTCTGAAGCTATTTTTAGTTGTTCGGACAGTTGACAGAATTGTTGAAAATGGCCATACCTGATGACCGACGTTTGCTTCAGGAACATGATGATATTTGGTCGTTGTTTTAGAAAACTGATGACGCTTCCATACCAGCAACAACGTGACATTGCGTTGAATTTTGGACAATGTCAGAATTTTGACTTTACCATCGTCACACCACTTTTTCGTCCAATAATTCGGTTTATGACATTGGTTGACCATCCATTTTGGCAAGACGTGTTGTTGACTAGTTCGTTGTAAATGTCTCGATGAAAGTATAAGCTCGTAACAGTCGTTGTAGCAGAAATGACATTTCAATGGCGTTGCCTGTTGGACAACACCAATTGCTTCAGAAAACTGATGCTACTTCCATCATTTATAGTTGTTCGAATAGTTGTCAGAATTGTTGAAAACGCTTGCTTCAGAAAATGATGGCTATACTTCCGTAATGCAGCATTATGTCAGAAGCTATTTTTAGTTGTTCGAACAGTTGTCAGAATTGTTGAACATGGCCATACCTGATGATTGACTATTACTTCTGGCACATGATGATACTTCCAAAACTCGATATGTGCTATTTGAAAACATGAATAATATCCAAAATTGACAGATTGATAAAACTTCCGTAACACAATACGTAACAACTAACTTCTAAAAAGCTGTGATTTAGATAGAAATCGTGGTCTTATCTCTCAATTTACCCATGTTCCTTACTTTTTCATGCTTTGTCGTACTGAAATTTGGATGACCGCTTTCTGTAATTTAATTTAAATGGCTATTAATTTTATTTTATCGTTTTTTAACTTGTCTTGCTGCACCGGGTGCAGCAATCACCTCGTCGAACTTGTTGTTTCTTCCAATTTTTGCACGTCTGTTGGTGCTGTTACAATTGTTTCTC
>JAQGAO010002773.1:0-18657 GCA_034697705.1 Ommatoiulus sabulosus
GGGAACGTAGGGTGCACCCAATTCAGTGAAGTATGCACCATTTCCGAGTCGAACGGAACGGGTGCAGAAACGTGCACGCCGGTGTGCACTTTTTGGGTGAGTCGAATCCGCCATAAGGCAGTTCTTGGAGATCTGAACGCTAGATCACTTTTTAAGTACAGCGCATTTTCGACCATAACATTGGATACTGCGTCTCACCAAGAAAGCATGGCGCACCTTATCCATGCAATATATTCGGGTTTGGCATTTATCCAGACTTTCTCAAAAATATACTTTCGTTTTTGTTTCCGCTAACCTTGTGCCACCCATTAATGTGTTGCTTTGTCATTGAATTTTGCATGAAACATGCGATAATTATAATTGCGACCTACAAATTCTCTTTTCAGTTTACATTATATTACAACATACTGTAATTCAACATTTTCAGCTATCAAGCTTTTTTTCCATCCCGATAGTTGCATTGTTTAAAAAAATGTTACGTAGTTTTGAAGATATTAATGACACTACATTCCTAACCAACAAAGTAAATTGCAATATAATGTAATATTCAATTGCTGCAGTATAAAATAAAATACAAGCTAGCATATCAGTCAATTTTTATTGTTACGAGCTAGGGGCAGTTTCTCACCCTTCCAACAGCATTGAAAAAGTCAAAATCAGTACTGCAGCTGAGTCATCATCCGCTTCCTCGTACATTTGGTAATTGTAAATGACAGTACATGTACTGTACTTTTATGTGTTGCTGTTACGTCATGTGCTTACATACCTGGAACTTACTCGTGCTCCTAGAAGGTCGTTTTGACGATAAAAGACGCGCGCCTGAAATAAATCCTGCAATAATCCAATTATCATATGAGAAACCATGAGTTATGAATTTTAACATCACAACTACACTAGTACTGTCAGGTCCAGTTATACCAAGCGCATTAGTGATATCGTAGCAATTTCAGTAGAGTTGGGATGACTTATTCTGCATCGAAATTGGTGGAGTTGGTGTATTGACTTGTGGTTGGATCAGAGAACTTAAAACTAGGTAATCGATCATTGAAATATATCATGTAGAAATTGTATATCTTCGATTTCTGCTTGGAACTGAAGCATAATTTTCGACACATTTCTTTTCTCCACTCAGGGAACTTTCAATTGGTCTATTAGAAGTATAGCAGAAACAGTATGTGTTGATATGCAAATGATTTGTTAAGCTATATCATTTGTTAAGTATATAGGTGAAATACAAGTGTACGCATATAACGAGTTTAAATTCTATACCGTTATTTGTTCTTCATGTTTCTGCAAGTTAAATTCAGTATAGTTTTAAACTTTTACGATTTAAACTTCGCCCTTTGCATTAATGATTTTGTTTATGGGAGCTGATGCAATTACAAATAATGTATCATGTGAGTGTAATCTTGAGTTTTATCTGATGATGTCATAACAACCATAACTTAGTTCAGATATTTCTATACTGAATTGATATTTGAATGGTTGTTGATACTTTTTATTAGTTATTTACTCTTTATCTGTTTGTTTTTTTATTATGTATACATCCTTGGTGAGGAAACTTCAGTTTCAGAATTCTAAATCGTTATTTTTTTTTTTTTTTCAGATTGGTCTGAAGTTAACCGATCATGCATCGGTCAGAAGGAGATAGCCAGTCCGTTTGCTCCTCACGTCCTTCTGGGTCCAAATCCACAGGGAAAAAAAGGAGCTTCCCAAGAGGGCCTTTTCCACGATTTTCCATACGCCAACTTTTCTATGCCAGCCCACTCATGGGCAATTTGGGTGAGTTAAACAGAAATAAGTACGCAGTGCGTGTTCAGTAAGTAGGCCAATGCGAGAATTGCATTCGCCGGAAATGATCTCGAAGTTCAGACTTGAATGCTGATACTATAAGGGCATTACCGCCAGGTTTGGAGCAAATGCGTGGCTGGCGTTATTTGGCGTTACCTAAAAGACGAGGCACTTAGCCAAACTGTTTTTCAGAGTTGATTCATCAAGCATCATTAGTTGTCCATGTACTGCAATGTTTTTTTTTGTTTTAGAGGCTTTCAGTGGTCTAGGCATATTTTCAGATCGTCCTTGAGGACTGTTATTTGATGTTGTCCTCACCATATTTAGAAGCAAATATCGTATGATGACACCTCAATAACACTATCTCTCATTTGCTACATAAGAGAGAGACAGAATCTGAAGTGTGATGAACTGGGAGATTTGGAATCATGAGAGCAAAAATAAAAATAATATGTATAACAAATATATGTTATTCATGATCCAATATTTTTAAAACAGAACCAGATGCAATTTCTTCAAACAGCTTAATTGAATAAGAAGCTACTAAAATATTCTAAAGTCCTGCTGACTTTGAATGTTTTAGTACCGTTCAGTTGTTCTTAATGTATGATGACACTGACTGCTTTCATCAACAACAACAAATATAACGAAACAATTCTCTTATTTCATTAACTCCGGCATCATGGATCTAACCACTAGGCCTACTAATTACATTAGTATGTAGAAAATCTCAAATGCTCATAATTATGAGGATGGAGTAAATGCATCTGGCAAATCCCATGCTGGGAATTGAGCGCAACATTTGGCTACTATTTTGTTAGTTTAAACAAAACTATGGTATTTCCGCACGCTGTGTGGAAACAAAACTTTCCTACCAATAGATTTTTATATTTGGGAGATTGCTTTTCATTATGACATTTTATCTGTATGAGGCACACTGGATTTTCCCGTTTGAAACTGGTTTGCCTTACTTGTTCACTACATTTCATCCATAATTAGAAATGCAGTAGCTAATTTAGACATTGAAAATTGAAAATGTTAACCCTATTGCTTCACCGTTGCGAGGGATAGGATTGCTTTTAAAATGTTGTTTTGTAAAGCCAAGTAAGCATTCTTGAATCTGGGCACCATCACTTGCAGTTAAAGAAGCTTATAATCTTTTATTATTCATTCTATATGGTTTATTATGGAAATTTTTTAAATGTATTAAAATTACATGTACAATATCTGTGTTTTGTCTGGTAAACTTTTAGGGCGTCCCCGTCGACTTTCTAAGAAGAAGTCTGTAACAGAGGCTGATGCTCGTTCTGAAAGTAGCTCATCTACTTTTACCACGCCAGGCGAAAGAGATTGTGCTACTGGAGCCGCTGATGGGATAACCCATAAAGAATCTGTGCATTTGCAACCTGCGCACATTAGTCAGTCATCTGATACGGAGTCGAACTCAGTTTCAAGTCAAACTTTGCTCAAACCAAATTCGGATGTTGAGGCCCCGCTGTTGGAATGTCCATTGTGTTTATCAGAAATGCCTCCAGAATGCTTTCCTCGACTGACGTCATGTACACATCGTTCGTGCCACAATTGCCTAAAGCAGTATCTGAAGATAGAAATCAATGAAAGCAGGTAAGTAATAGCTACTTTATTTTGAAATATGATGCGCTTCATGTAGGGCTTTTTGAAACATGAATACCAATATGCACCTTCAGATTTTTTTATAAGCTGATAAACAATGACAGCTGAGTTTTACAGACTTTCTTTAGCTGTTAGTCTTTGGTGAAGATGGTCTCGAGAACTTTATTTTTGTAATTTGTGTTCTTCATTGAGAGCTGTTTTTGAAAGAAGATTTGCATTACACTTATTTAGATTTAACGATCTCAATTTACAGGTTTGATAATTTTTATTGAATGCATACATAATAAGCCGAAATGTTAAATTCTCCTTTATTGTTATCTGCAGCTGTTTTGCTAAATTAATTCGCTTGTTGATAAGATTCTAATATCATTAATCATTGCATTCAATGCTTCACTCATATTGATTACTTAGAATGCAGTAGTCCTGTTTTATGCATGCTAACACTAGAATGTAGGGTGTACTTTATTCAAAATTAGCTCCTGTTTTTATCTTATCCTATGTTTAATAGCTTGTAGCTGCAAAACCAATTAAAAATGAATGTAGACGTTGATGAGCTCCGTGCTACTGTCTTTAATTAATCATGCTCAGATTTGATTTGTAATTCAGTGGTAAAATGATGAATCACAGCTCTGAAAATGTAATTGCTGACATTTTAGTAATCATAGTGTTGCCAGTATTTAATAATAACCTAATTATAATGTTGTTTTGAAATTTTTAATTTGGTTTATGAATGCGTACCATATTATAAAATATAAGATAGCCTACATATTTTTTTGCACGTAATTGGAACAAAATGGCACACAAACCTACGTTTATTGCTATGAAAGCTGTAAAGTATTTCACACAAGTTTAGTAATTTCTTGATAGTAATATTCTACCGTATTCGTAATTGACAGATAACTTTTCTTACAGAGTGAATATATGCTGTCCTGAATGCACAGAACCAATTCATCCGACTGATATTCGTATGATTCTCAATGATGTTCACACAATGAACAAGTATGAAGAATATACCCTTAGGCGTATTTTAGCAAAGGACCCAGACACCAGGTGGTGTCCAGCACCTGACTGCAGGTACGATTTTTTTGCCAAATTTGCATTTAATAATAATGGCAATGGTTTTTGTTTTTGTTACTTGTTCTTACGTTTTTAAATTTTTTTTTTTTAGTTTTGCCGTTATAGCAGCAGGTTGTGCTAGCTGTCCGAGGCTTCAATGTGAAAGACCTGGATGCCATACATATTTTTGTTACCATTGTAAACAAGAATGGCACCCGAATCAAACCTGTGATGCGGCCAGAGCACAACGCTCCCCCAATATTCGAGCTTCTTCCATTAGCTTTGGGCAGGATTCAAGCCAGCGTAAGTTCAGTTAGTGTGCTTAAATTTGCGATATTTGGCCAAGAATCTGTCTGGGATATCTTCAGTCATAGCCGACCCTAGGGAGATCTCAAATGATATTTTCCTAGAGGTGAACTAGTTTTCATTTGTGTGATGTAGTTGTATTTGCATTCCCACAAAAATTGTCAATTTGTAATTAGCATCCATGATTTCCAACCCTTATCTTGCCTTTCATGCATTTTTTTTTTAATATTCACATACATAAAATTTTATGATCTTAAGTAGTTCTTGGATATCCACATTTTCTGTAGCATTATATCACTGTTCATATTATGAGGCATTGCAATGAATTTAAATGCACATTGTTATCCTAAGATGGTCTTATTAAATTTAAATGATTGATTATGTAGGTGACGACATTAAACCTTGTCCACGATGCCAGGTGCTGATTGTTAAAATGGATGATGGCTCCTGCAATCATATGACATGTGCAGTTTGTGGTGCTGAATTTTGTTGGTTGTGCATGAAAGAAATTTCAGATTTGCATTATTTAAGGTAAATTCTCTGCAGTACAATGTTATGTTATGCTAAGGGATTTATATTTTGGAATTTAAAAGTAACATATTTATAAATTATTCAGTCCGTCAGGTTGCACATTTTGGGGGAAAAAACCATGGAGCCGCAAAAAGAAAATTTTGTGGCAGCTAGGGACGTTAGTTGGAGCTCCCGTTGGCATTGGTTTAGTTGCTGGCATAGCAGTTCCAGCGATAATTATTGGTGTTCCGGTCTGGGTTGGTCGAAAGGTATTTGCAAATAGAATTTTCAAAAATTTGAAATTCTCTATTTTGTTTTTCATGTCAAGTGTTGAAATAATGCTGAGTTTTATCTTCATAGTTGCATACAAGATATGAAACTGCATCAAAACATAAGAGGAATCTGGCCATCACTGGTGGTGTTCTGGCTTCCATTTTGATCTCTCCTGTCTTAGCTAGTCTTGCAGTTGGTAAGACCTTGCCTACAAGTATTCTAGCTTTAAGAAAATATAATCCTTAGCTAATTCGTCTTACTCATGTAATTTCAAAGATAAAATTTCAAAAATAAGTCTGGTTATAAACAATACGCAGAGTTAATTATGTTAATTTGTTAATCTGCTACTAATTTGGACATAAAATTTAATTGCCTTTATTCTCAGAGTGCAGGCAGTGTTGGCTATGTGTTGTATCTAGTTTTTATTAACAGTAGCTCCACACGTGACATTTTAAATTTCTGGATAAATTATTCAAAATAAGGCTGGTTATAATATATGAAAATAAAAGAAGTTGTTAAATTAATATAACTATATTATCACTATAGCTGATTAGAATCTGGATAGTTTTATTATGAAATAGTTGTTTAACAATTGAATTAACGTGTATATTACAAAGTTAAATATTGCTCATAAAAATGATCATTTATAGGAATTGGTGTACCTATTTTGTTGGCATACATATATGGCGTAGTACCCATTTCCCTCTGTCGCAGCGGTGGCTGTGGCGTGAGCACCTCATCTACTGGCGTTCGTATTGAATTTGATGATGAGAACGAAATGAATGGAGGCAATGCTGGACAAATTCCAGGTAGATGCTTTTTTACACCAGTTATTGTTCTATAAATTTGAATCTGCAAATGATAACATATCTTGATTTATATTTAGTGGATGCTCAAAGTGTTGATAACAGTAGTCATAGAGTGGCAAATCCAAGTATAGGGGAAGTCTCCTTCGGCATGTCGGCTAGCCTCAGTATGGGTAGTGGTAGCCATTTAGAAAGGATGGGTGTAATTCGTGACAGCGATCGTGAAAGTGCCAGCAACACAGCCATTGCTGGGACCAGTTTGCACAGGCAAGTGCCATTATTATATTTATGTCGGAGTCTTAGTTTTTAACATTACATAGTTAGGTTTTTTTTTTCAATTGGGTTGGTCATATTATAGGCGGCCATTAAATAATTTTATCAATTGAATGATTGGCTATTGAAATGTTGAAAGTACAATAGAAAATTAAGCTGCTGGCAGTTTTAGTGGCCTATTATTCAAATGTTGGTAACATCTTAAATAAACAATGCTTTCGTCTTGATACCAATTTGAAGACTAAAATTGTAGAAGAAATTTATTTTACATATAAATGATCAATGTAAAAATACATGTACCATGTAAAAACTTGTTTTTAATTATATCATTGCTCATGCCTGCTGAACAAACATAACAATGATTTTGGTATACTATCTGATAGCAGACTGGAAGTTCAAGCTGATGTAGCATCAACCAAGCGATTCAGCTTTAGCAGTGAAACAGCTTCAGCCACGGCTAGTTTGAGCGAACGTTCTACAACGATGTCCATGGCAGATGATGCAAGCACCAGGGCATTAGCTGGATCGATCACAGGAAGCCGGTACTGTTATTTGTCACTCGTAGCACCCAGTTTGTATGTTTAAAAAGTATACGTGTATGTAGTAACTGAGATAACATTTGCTGTTCCTCAGGGATCCATCAACTAGCTTTACACCTGTTGAAGTTCATGTAGATGCCACAATGAGTCCTATAGGAGGCAGCCAGGATTCAGTTATGGGACACCATAAAGCACATGACTCGGTACCAGAAGGTGCACCTGAAGAAAGCATGAGCATTGGGCGAGCATGTTCTAAAGGCAAACACAGACTTTCGTCTAATGAAAGACAGGTAAACCTTTTCAGATTATATAATCATTTACTGTTTGATTTCATATCTTCAGTTAACCCTTTACTGCATGTACCTTCAGGGGACCGCCATGTTATCTCTGTATTAACAGTACAAATATCAAATTTGTTGAAAATGTTTGAATATGCAAATGTAATTTCATTTTACATATACTTGACAAAAATGAAATACTTTTGCTAATAATAGTCTACAAATTGTTGTTCAATAATTTACTGAAGCAAAAAACATCTGGACATATGTAAGTTTTGCTGGGAAAGTGCATTCAAACCAAACTAATGCAATGTTCTCGAAAGGTTTCTAGGATATTTTCAAATAAGTTTTATTAAATTTTTCACCCTTGTGGACAAAATTCCCAGGTAGGTGATGAAGGCACATTCCCTGGCATTGGTGTTCAGCTCTCCAGTGCAGAACTAGGCCAACATTAAAACCCACACCCATTCAAGAAGCAAATGCTTTTTGGCCTTTTATGTTTTTCTCTTTTCTATTAATTGCCTTTCTCAATTCTTCATTTACTTTTATCATTTTAGACAACCTTAAATTTTGAAAGTGAAAGCTGCAGCCTTTGGAGCAGAGATGATACTAGCTCAGAGCGGGTTAGATTTGATGAGAATGTTAGTTTTATCGATGATTTGCCAAGTGATGAGCTCCATTATGTGACATGTTCAGCCACAACTTCGACAGCAGCTGCTGCTTGCGATATTTCAGACTCATTGCGGGAATCCAGGCGAACTGGTTCGCTCGGAAGTACTGGAATTGACGATTCCAGCAAGGGTAAATCATTACCACAGTCTGCATTAAGCAGCCGGACATTGTGGTTTGTCGCTGGCCCAGGAGGATACCCACCTCCTACGGCTGATCCTGAGCATGGAGAAGGCTGCAGTTATGCCAACTGGTCGAATGGAAATAGTGACTCCTCGGAAGGACTTGATCGAAATTGTGCCTTAAGTAGCGTTGCAGTTGAACGTGAATTGCCATTGGCTGCCCTCCACAATGAAATTTTAGAAATGGGCCCTAGTTATGATGCGGCGGAGAAGAGTTGATTTACATTTTCCTGCAATCTTATGGAAGGAAATTGGAAACCTGGAGAGTGGTGAATATTTATGGCCGTTAAATGTTAAATTACAGCAGGTCTAAGTATCCAACTATTATTGCGATAATTGTTTTTGATGTTTTGGTTTTTTTGTTTATTTTGACACGATACCTTGACATTATCAGGTATTATGTAACAAATTCTTGCTTAAACGATGTTGTGCATTTGATGAAAATCGGTTTCCAGTCCACCATTCTGATTTCTTTAGTCTTGAATGATGAAGCTGTTGTCCAAGCTGCAGCGTTTTTGTTAGTCTCCCACATATTGAATTTTATCTGGATTAAACATTTTGGCAGTTTAAAAAAGGGTCCTTTATTAGCATAATTTAAGATTTATAAATTTAAAATGGTTTTACAAATTTCTTTCAAATTCCATTTAGGTGCAATATTTCATGAAAATTTAGATGGGATTAAAATCCTTAATACAATTTTTAGTGCATTTTTCCATAACAGGGTAAATTTTGTAATATAATTAAATTACAGGATCAAAATCAAAATTGACCCACTTAATTCAATTTTATAATCATGGTTACCTGTGGAAGTCAGTTATCTCATGCTCCTGTTTTTTTTTATTTTTTTTTTTCCAATATTGTGGTGCGCTCTGTAATTGACTGGCTTTTTCGGGCAAGATATTCGCTAAATCCACAAAGGATGTGTTACTAGATTTGTGCTATGCAAATATGGTTTTCGGAATTGAGTGCACCAGTGTCCAGCATTGATGCGTGGTACACTTGTCATTAAAAGATCTCCCTGATGTCTTGCTAAATTAAACAAATGGTGTGGCATATGGTAATCTTATTTTTGTTTAATGCATTAAAAGCATGTTCTTTTGCAAAAATG
The DNA here is from genome assembly GCA_034697705.1 of Ommatoiulus sabulosus. NCBI lineage: Eukaryota > Metazoa > Arthropoda > Diplopoda > Julida > Julidae > Ommatoiulus > Ommatoiulus sabulosus. The sequence goes on from JAQGAO010002773.1 coordinate 9,424, forward strand.
TAGGTTCTATGTCAATTCTAATCTGGCGGCTGTTGAATTATCAGTCACGAAGTTTTAAGTCACAAGAACGCAATTGATGTAAAACTTTAGAAACCGATTTGAGATTGTTTTTATCCACAAAAAAAAGTAATTTTATGTTAAAATGCTGATAATTAACTTGAGCAGGCTATAGATGAAAGTGTAAAAATGTGTGGACGTATACCGTTATGTTCATGCAAACTTGCATGGATAGTCAAATTTTCTTTAACTAAATATGGTAATATTGACATGGTAATTAGGGTGTTTGTGGCTTTTTGTTTGTGCTCTTTGCTAAAAGAGTTGCAATGGTCAGAATGTATGGTGGAAGTATTGCATAACCATTTTTCATGCTGAAACTGCAGTGATTTACATCTACTCCTAAATGTACAGCTTTACAAAAATTACCTTTAGACGAGGAAAAATGTTGCTTTTCTGAACAAATGTCAACCAAACTTCATTAATATTTATTTCTCCTTTCCTTTTTTTGAGGTGATCTATAGACTAAATTTAATTATCATATAATGAATATATCACATCTGTTTCAGGCGTTTTTCATTTTAAAATTAAGCAATTTTTAATGTTTTGTAAAATTAAGTGACAATACTGTCATTTTAGCAGAATATGGAGCTCATTGTGCTCGATTTATTAGTTGTAAACCGGAAATTGAGAATTTTTCAGTTGGCATTTTTGACGTGGGGGTGCTTTTTATGTTAAAAATGCAGGGGGATCATAACGTGATGCTAGCTGTTGGATGGGATATTAAATTGTTGTTGTAAAATTAGCAACATTTGTGCACGCTGGTTTTGATTGTTGTTTTCATTAAATTCAACTATAGTACATGTAGGTGCATCCCCCTTCTTGCCAAAACTAGGAGAATCGTTACATCTGGATCAGTCATTGCTCTGTTCTGCATTCTTGACTAGAATTCTAACCTAAATGCTTTAGAGGATATCCTAATGAACTCCAAACAAAATTTTTTTCAGAAGTAGTCTTTTGCAAAAAATTTAATATTTCCTATATTTTTTTTTTCTATAGATACCAAAGAAGAATAACCAGGAGTTTGGAATTTCACATTAAAAATTTCTCACGCCTTAATTTTAAATTATTTAAAACATTTCATTTTAATTTTACATATAACCAAGATCGCTAGAGAACAGTAATACAATAGCAGCTGGGTAATAATCTGCTTTCTTAAAAGCAATTGCCACCTGAGCCATGGTCCAACCTTGACAATGTGAAAATAAGGCTACTTCTGTGGTCAGATTTTATACACCAGGCTGAAATAACATATCGCCGCATTTGATGTGGAGCAACCTATTGGCTAAGCTAAAGCTCACTTTTTGAAAGGAGTAAACCAATTAAATCAAGCTCATTTAAAATATAGGCGTCTGAACTTTTAAATATGTGAAATTGCTAATAACTAGTCATGGAACTAGTCATTTTCATTCGTTATCTATAGAAATTAAATTTTTCTCTAAATTACTTCATTTTATGGCTACAGGTACACTATCTTTGAAAAATTCCCATTGAGGGTGCCTCATTAGGACACCCTCTTAAGCACAAAGTCTGATGCAGTCTACACACCCTTTAGCTAGATGATATGCTTATTTAGAGCTCGATCTGTTATAAGAATATCTCAATTTTCAGGATGCATTTCTCTAGTCTGGGTTGACAAACCAAGAAAAAGATCCCTGTTTTAGTCATAATTTTGTTATGCAAAATGTCATTATAGCCTGATAATTTTCAACATCCACATATTTGGCAATTTTGATTCTGAAAATGAATGGAAATTTGAATATTCATGGTCAGCTTTTGCTGAAATAACTTTAAAAAATCATTACTTAATTTACCTATTGATGACAATCTAGTTTCAAATAAACGAAGGTTATATAAATCAAAATATAAATTTACATTAAAATTATCCTTACAAAAATAACATTGTTCAGTTATGAAAGTGCTATAATGCTAATACAGTAGAGCACATATGGATTTATTTGCAAACTGAATATTTTTTTGCATTCCATATCGACTTTAGTATAGTGATCGAAATACACTGTACGTACATTTTGTGTGACTATCCCATAATTCTGTTGTGCAATTGGTCAAATAAACGGCACAGTTGCGTGAGCAATGTACAATGTACATTAAGTGGTGAACAATTTTTCAAAATGAAAATTACGGAAACATTAATATGCCCCTAATGAGACTAATATGTTTGTTAATTCGGTCATATAAATGTAGATACTTATGAGTAAACCATTGTTCAATAAAGGAATTTTTTCATACACTAAATATATTTTTTGAAATTTTGTGGACTTAACAAAAAGATGATGAATTTCTAAGATATAGAATAAATCACTGGCGATGTACCATCTATAAAAATATTTCAAAATTAATTCACAATAACATTTATTTTTATTTATTTTTTTAGAAAAGGCATTTATTGAGCTAGTTTTCATGCTTAGTCTAAAAAAAACTATACATTTTGTTATTCAAAAGGTTAGGAAAGAATTCCTCAATCCTAAATATGAATAAACTTGAGATGCAGTATTTGTATAGCTGTCTCAAGCTTCGTATTTGGCGCCATAGGGACCTTCCATAAATGTCCATACCATCATTGTTTCATTCTAAATTTTTAGTTTATTTGATGATTGTAGTTCATGGAGTACTGCATATTAGAATTATTTTACTAGCGTATAATCTATTTAAGAAACGTTCTATATTAGGAATGCTGGAGAGGAGTGACAAGTAATTAATATTTTAATGGACATTATTTATGGATGGCTAAAAATGGATGCGACTATAGTTGTCAAGGTCGCCGGTAGAGCAGTTTTCTGGGACATTCAAAATTATTTCAAATGATTCGAATTCGATCCATGAAACACTGTTTGATAAATCGGTTGTTTTGAACATGCCACAGGAATTTAACGTGTTATGCTGTTACAGTTGTGATACCTACCAAGTTCACCAGGTTAAGAAATCTACTAAATGGCAGTGCAAGTTGTGTAGCGCCAAGCAGTCCATTAAAATGGTATGGTTCCAAGCTTGTTGCATGTTAATACTAACTTGGCATACATGTACATGTACTGTACATGGTACATACAGAGTTACAGTAAATATCTTTAAAAATAAGATACTACAACATGAACAGTGTTATATCGTACAGTATGCAGTGTATGTTGTCAAATATCTGACAGGGATATTGTATGATTATAAGGTCCTGGCCATGCATGCATCGATCACTTCAGTAGGCCTACATGTATTTCTCGCCATAAATTTTTCATTCATGCAATCTTTAGAAGAGTGGCAGCTGCAGGTACTATTTTGTATTGTCCTGCATCCATGGCTAAAGGGTATAGCACAAAATATTATAGGCAAACCAGAATTATAACACATTTGTTTTGGAGCGATTCATGAAGTGTATACTCACCCAATTTGGTAAAAAAAAACACTTATAATAATTTTGTCCGGGTATTTTCTGAACTGTTTTATACATTTGTAGGTATTTGCCCTCGGCAGCGGAGCTGATTGTCGTAACTATGTTCAGAAGATGAATTTGTCAAATGGGCAGAGGAAAGAGAAAGTACTAGCTATTGGTAAGAGCACATCTCAGTGCTAGAAATCTTTGATTTCCATTCTTAAAATTTGAATTATGTAGAAGATTGCAGCCTGCCTGTCAATTCAATTGACTTTTTTATACCTTTTATTGTACCTCAAACAAGATAATGAAGACGCAATTTAGACTGATCATAAATGAAAAAAATGATTTGAATGCTTATGAAGCAAGTGGGCACTATTTCAGAATAACTTTATCGTCATAATCCCCCCCTCCTCCACATGATTCCACAAGAACTATGATTTAAGAATTTAAAGAATTAATCAAATTATTTACAGTAATGTCTTATATTTACTATGAACAGGAAAAGAGGTTTGTGTTCATACAGCCTTGCATCTGCCAACTAGTTCAGGTATTACTGATCCTAAGGTGGAAAATTCCGAAAGTAGATGGACAGTGTTTTTAGATGATTCAAAAACTAATTTGGAAGACATGAACACAAGCAAGGAGTATAATTATGGTAATATGGAAATGTCAAATTCAAATGTTGAACCGCTTAAGAAATCAATGAAAAGGTAAACAACACATGTATTACTTGGGTTATATTTTTATTTAAAAGCCCATCAGTTTATAATTTTTTGTCAACAAACAGAAAACCCGATGATAATAATTCCAACTTAAACATAAGCAGTTTTAAGAAGAATAAATTACATGCTTCCTCAAGTAGAGAAGATCTTATTCCTGAAGGAGATTTTATATATGGAAAGACACATTCTCCAACAAGTGATGGTGAAAAAACGCCCACAGCATGCAAATTTACCACCTCATTTGCGCAAAAATCAGAAAGATTACATCATGCTTCCAATGATCCACATCAAAAAATAATTTCTAATTCAAAATGGTGCAAATATGTTGAAAATTCTTGAACAATTTTATTTGCATTTATTTTATGCACAAGCTGTAGAATTGTCAAATGGATCGTAACTTATGAAAGTTTAGCAGACTTGGGTCGATTTGAACAATTAAAAACTACTCATCAAACAGATCGATCGATGTCAACATTTCAAGTTTCTTGCAATAGCATGCACTGTTGTATATACGTCATAATTTCATTATTTTATATTAAAAATACAATTTCATCAGCAACCATTATCTGATTGGCATCCATCATTTTCTCCAGTGCAGCATCTATTTCATCTCTGGTGAAAACCTCGTCTTTACATTCATTGTTCACAAATTCAATAATCCGCTTGAGGCCCAATGACTGAGCATGCTCACTTTTAAATAGCTTCAAGAGGTTTGCCATAAATAATTTCAATCTGAAAAACAATTTTTATCCATAAGCTATATGACATCGCAGATGAAATAATCACAGATGATTAGATATTTAATTACCTCTCATCAGTCAGAGATGTGCTTTTTTCTTCACTGTCCTTCTGGCTTGGTTTCTGTTTTGATTTCTCTTTGTCTAGTTTACACATTAAATAGTCAGTTATATAAACACTTTCTATCGCATGTTATATGTCTGGAACATAGCAGTCAACAAACCTGTTTTGTCTATCTCCATATCTTCAGCGTCGTCAAACTCGTAAGGGTCATATCCTTCTTCTCCAGGTTGTTTGCGAGGCTTTGGGGGTGAGGAAGTGCTAGACTGTCTACGGCTATAAGATTTGTTAGGTAATTTAGAAAAAATTAAATTGTGTAAACAACAACAATTCAGGTCAGCTCCTAAAATTCGACTTACGTTCTCTTTGCACGAGGAGTTGTAACTTCTAAATCTTCTTCTATGTCACTGTCTTCCCTATCTGATTTTCGGTTACGTTTCTTCTCCTTTTCCATAACCTTTTTATGCGGCAAATGATATGTACAATTAAAAAGCTGTAGTCAATTTAGTTATTTCCAATATTTAATAAGATGTGCTGCTGTGCTCACCTTTTTAAAATAAGCATATTGCACAAGTTCTATGGCTGCTTGTGCATCTTCTTCATCGACTGTATTGGACATGCGTGCTTTAGCATGCGCCGTTGATAGACGAATCATGGTTTCAAGAGCACGGGCAGTAACTGGTTGCGTCTAAAACAAAACCACCAACAATGTATCCACGGGTACAAATTTAACGGGGTTCGAACATTATGATTCTTGCCATACCCTAGCAATGTCGGTGTTGATGGTATCTTGAGAACGTAACCGTGAATATTCTTCTGCAATGTGCTCAGATGCTTCTAGAGTCAGAGTGGGTTTAAATGATTTTGCCAGGGTGATGTACTTTTTCATGAATTTTAAGCTTATGATCTTGTCCCTAAATGCAGAATTTTCATTAATTTAAAAGTTGTGAAAATTTTAATTATGACATGAAAATCAGTTATGAAAACTAACTTTCTCGATCGTAAACTTCCATGGAGCAAAGCATCATATTTGTCATAAATGGGAGTTTCTTCCTCTTCTTCCTCAATCGCCTCGGGGTTCTTCGTTGCCAACATGTCAATGCGACTACCCATCGGAAGCACTGCAACAAACAAGAAGCGACGTGGTCAACTTTCCACAAGCTTCTCATGCAGATAGTGGATTATCCCAATATCCCACTATAAGCCAGTGAAATTCTGAATGGGAAATTATAGAACAATGTTATCACCTTCCCCTTCTTGTTCAGTCGGAGCTCGGTACTGATGCATTCTCACGACGTGATCTGATATTTGGCGATCTTGGCCAGGATCCACCTGAAAGTATTGAGTGTGAGCTTAGGAAGGAAACCTGCACAATTCATTATTATCAGTGTGCCAAGCAAAGTAGAAGGATATTATACCACATCAAGAACTATAAAAAGCAAATCAAAACGGGAAAGCAGGGAATCTTGAAGACCAATATTTTCCATGGGTGTCTTGTATTGATCGTACTGAAAAGAAATGATAAAATTTCAATTTTAATGGATAATTAAAACACTGCTTAAATTCCTTCCTATGCAATCTTTCCAATTAAAGACATACCCTTCCATAAACTGGATTTGCTGCAGCCAAGACACTGCACCTAGCATTAAGGCTCGCATGTATACCCGCCTTGGCAATAGTGACCTTGCCTTGTTCCATAACCTCATGTATGGCCGTGCGATCGATGTCTGACATTTTATCAAACTCATCGATACACACAACACCCCTGTCCGCCAGCACCATGGCTCCAGCCTCCAATCTTCGCTCACCTATTTATGGAAAAAAATTAATCATTATGTCGTATAATTAATATAAATGTCGTATAAAAAGACTTGCCAGTTTCTTGATCAGTTGTGACAGCAGCAGTCAAGCCCACTCCGGAAGAGCCTCGACCTGTAGTTGTGACAGCTCTTGGGGCCGAATGCAAAATATAACGCAACAACTGCGACTTGGCAACTGATGGATCTCCAATAAGAAGAGTATTAATATCCCTGTGATCATACGAAATGCGAATTAACTTTTATTTGGGTTGTAGGGGCAAATGTCGTTTAACATATAGTACTTTACCCCCTGAGTCGGGTTCCATTTGGAAGCACTTTTTCAACCCCACCCAATAGCAAGCACAGGAGAGCTTTTTTAATGTAACTGTGGCCATGAATTGAGGGGGCCAATGATTTAGACAGCAGCTCGAACACATCCTGCAATTACAAAGAATACACATTGGATATTCAAAGATTTTGAATATTGAAATGCACAGGTCATTCCAAGTAGTAAATAAATCTTTGGGTTAAGTTACGTACAGCTTTTTGCTGACTAAACTTTCTACACTTGGTAACATCATCTTTGGACAATGTACTGGATACTTCCTTGCTTAAGCCAATGATGTTGCATGCTATCATAATGGTTCTAAGTAGAAAATTTAAAAAAAATATATTAACAAATAGGTGCATAGAAATTACTTTCTTAAAGAATTTATTTTAAGAAACTCACCGAAAAGTGCCTGAGGTGTAACCACCTTGCTTGCCAGGCAAACACCTGTAAATCCCTACCACCTGAATGCGGTCTCCTGGCTTGCACGTATCAACCAAATCATTGTCAGCTACAATATCCACGCTGCGTGGAAGTTGACCAGGTGGTGACTTTTCGGGCATTTCTTGAATGGTCAGCGTTTGATGATCCTTGTAGGTAGATAAGCCATATTCTGTTTCCAACAAGTTGCCATCTTCATCCTGCAAAGGAATGAAAATTTAACACATTAAAACCAAACGAGTTAAAAATGTTCATTACAGCACTACATGCTACAAAACACAGCTTTTCCTGTTATCTAATACAGTTTAAACTTGAATATTTTACACACCTTAGTGGGATAAGCTGAAACACTTGGAAACGCTTCATACGAAGTTAAGTCAGTGTAGCGTCGCTCCATGCTTTTCTTAGTCGTGGGACAGTAATGTACACTACGAACCACTTTTGGTCTCACCAAAGAACCTAGAATATTGAGCAAAGTTTTTCTAGTCGAAAAGGATTCTGGCATTTCTGCCCACACACAGTGCAATTTCCAGACCATTGTATCATATAAATCAAGGATACTTACATTTTGTGACGATTCCTTCTACACACATCAGGTTTCCAAGATGTCGAGAAGACAATGTACGCGGTGTTACGTGCTTTGCTCCAAAACTGTGGAGAACCAATTATATAAATGACGCCATATAGCAACGCAGAAGCATAAATCGTCAGTTTTTGCTCGTGACTTGCCTTCCTTCAAAGCCAATGAAAAATTCTTCATATTCCTTTGAAAAAGTGGCATCAGCAGCTGCAACCATTTCTTTTAAAGCCCGCTGAAATGCTATCACCTCTTCGAAAGCACCATTTATGAGACTATTTAAAATAATTTACCATTATATTCACATTTCGCTAATTATTCAGTTAGTAGTAATTTCAAATTTCACTACTGGTCGAACAACTAACCTCTGCGCTCGCTTTGGATTTTTCTTTCGAAGATGATTGATATTAATAATAAGGCGGCAGTTCTTATTAGCAACCATATTTCTAATCAACTGACTGTAAACACCTTGATCCTCCTGCAAAGTTATTTATAATTAAGGCACATCATGATCATTTAAAAAAACACATTACACCATTTGAATATAATTAGATTATTGTCACATATTTTTGACAATCTATGAAAAACTAATCTGGTAATTTAGTTGGCCTAGACCTGTCCCCAGCTGGAAACATGTAATGATAAAATTCTAGGCTGTCCGAATCGAGGCAATTAATATATTGCCCACTTTGGAAATTACGGTACTGCTCGAAAACTTTGACAAATCAAGTTTTTTTTGCAAAAGTTTTGTAAAATCGCCTGTCAATTAGAGGCAATTTTTTTTATAAATATATCAAGATGAAAGGGGTAATTATATATTAATAAAATGCAAAAACTAGATAACAACAATTCAACAGGCTATTAATGATGTGGAGTAGGCTATATAGCCGTGATCGATCCAAGTATAATATTTTCACACTTCTTATATATAAAGATCCGTATAGGACGGATAACTTGCTTGTATTCACACGTTAGTTCACTGTAACCTTTTCGTGAATAAATTTTGTATTGTATTGTAAACACTTTATTGAGTTATTGTAACATGATTATGTCCCGAATTTTAAACCCAACACACGACCAAGAGACACAAGTCAAATTTATGTGCAACGTTTCGACGCCATGCGTCTTTA
>JAQGAO010002774.1:0-18657 GCA_034697705.1 Ommatoiulus sabulosus
ACGGTATGCTGGCATCGATATATCGAATGCCAGCAGCGAATCGAAATTAGTAACGCGCGCCACCGCTTCACGTTGGGCCTGGTTGTGACAATGTGACAACAGGCGCCACGTCCACAGAACCACACAACCTACGCGTCATGCCTACGTCATGACTTGCCATGTTGGGTGTTGGGTGTTGGGGTGCAGTGGATACCGGGCTTAAGATTATGCTTTGTTGAATGATTGTAAAACTAGTAGTTTGGTTTTTGGCTCCCAGTTCCCCACTGCATTATTCTTTGCAAACACTTACTGTTACTAATCCCCACTAGCGTTTGTTTATTTTTTTATAATTTTTTATTTTATCATGCGTTTTCACTTTTGTTCATTTCAGTCTTATGCCTCGTCCAACAAGTTTACTCAGCTCACAGCTGAAGAATATGATGATTAAAGTGTCATCCTCGGAGAAAGTAGCTTACTATTTTTTTCTCACTCCTTGATTATCAAAATGCCAGCGGCATTCTGTGCCAGTGTTTTATCACGCATTTATAGTTTTTTTTCCATGTTATTTCCTTCAGTTGAGCACCGTGAAATGAAGCTGTGGCAAATGTATCCATTAGTTCTCACTTTTTTTGCAATTACTGGCAAAATCCAAAAGAATGCCTGTTTCTGCCCAGCCGAATCAACTGGACATTGGCCGCTAATCACGTAATAAATATCGAAATCGGAAGCTTAACGTATGTTCGAAGAACTACAACCCTAAAGTAAAACTAGCTAATACTTTAAAATGAAATTGCAAGTTTTCAGCTTGAAACGTGTTGTCAGTGGTCTGCCGATTTCTTGTTCGTGTACGCATTGTATCTTTCCCTCCCCGTCCAATCTCTTGACCTTTGATTCTTGCGTGTACATTGCCACGAAATTTCTATGCACTGTCCTTTTCAAGATGTCCTCGCTCTTAAATATTGGTGCAATAATGCCCTCGACTCGATGATCAATGTACGCAGGATGCCAGTTCAACCTGTTAATTTTTTAAAATTGCAAACATGTTTTGGGAAAGCTGTAACTCCCCATATCGTGTGCTTTGAGCGATTAAAAGTTATTAAAAATACACTGAATTGAGTTTTCGGGATTTCCATATGTTGAGATCCATATGTCGGTGCAAGTGCAATAGAAGCGGTGAATCTTGCTGTTTTCTTGAAATCGTGCACCCTTTGAATTTATATAATGTATTGTGTTGTGCCCAGAATATTGCTTATGTAAATTAAGGCGAATTTATTCGAGTTTTGTAGTATTTGGGTTGGGAATGAAAAATTCACAGGGATCAAGATCTCACACCACGAAAAGTCGTCGTGGAAGATTTAAGCCACTTTTGCATTAATGCTTTGATTTCTGACGTCGTTATCGCACTACTACGCTGAATTGAAGTTGTAAGTTTTCAAAAGTATTTTTGACAGATTGTTACCCACATTTAATAACAAATAAAAATAATTGCGTGTGCTATCCAATGCTTATAAATCATTATTGTGGTAGAATTTGTGAGGTTTTACGTCGTGTCGCTCTACTAGATGGAGGAATAAGTCTCATCTGCGAAAAGGGATGAAAATCACTAGACTACTGAAAAACTGCTGAATAAAAATTAATCTTTTATTTGAATTGTACGCGATTATACAAAAGACCCTATTCGCTGTGATGAGGCACAAGATGACTGACACCCGTTACTCCAAAAACGACCATTTTGCCAAGTTTACGAGCATGCATGGGCTATTTGATAGTGGCCAATATCACGTGACGTTTCATTCATTCCATTGGTGAGTATTAACGAATGGCGTCGTTGAAAATAGTCACGTGATACCGGCTCTTTCGTAGCTGCATAACGTCCGTGTTTTGAGCGACTATAAATTTCCCCGCTATTTGGGTAAAAGCGTACTAGAAATTATCCCCGTGAAATAGCGCCCCAGGGCCAGGGGTAATATATGGGGTCCCAATGTGAGTGTAGATGGCGCGTCAAACACCTGTGAACGGGCTGGCGGGAGGGCGCTCCTGCGTCAATTTACCTTGCGGCCGGTAGCGTCGAGCGGCATCATCAGTCGTGTGTGGATTTTTGTGTGCGATGGTTTCTCGCAGTCGATGCTTGAGATCCCGCGTTTGTTTTGGAATGTGCGTCGTTTGAATCTCGATTCCGAATGCCTCGAAACGTATTCGCGCGAATTCGTTTTCCCGATTGAAATTCTCTGTGAATTTGGGACAGAAATCTAAAGGTGGACGTGCCGTGTACCTCTTGGTTCGTTCGCCTTTGGTCCGAACGAGAGACTCTCTCCTCCCTGCCGAGCCTCCTCGCTTTTCATCCGCTCCTAATTACACCCGAGCATCGAAGTCGGCAAACGAGAAAGGTTAGTTTATTGATCTGGATTTGCACGCTTTTTGCACCTACAAATGCCAGCGCTTTCTTTAGCAAGAGCCGGAATCGTGTTTTTTTCAAACCACTTTCACTGATTTCTTGCTCGGTTGCGCGCCGATTAAAACTATAAAATTGAATCGGCGACCTGAGAAATTCAATCACTAGAGTAGAGTAATTAGCGACATGCGCCAAACACGGTGTTCGAATTAAGTGTTGATGCATGAAGACGGTACTTTAACGGACCGTTATCTCTAATCACTCAGTACATGGTTTGAAGTGCGGTGTCGTAGAACTGCGCTAATGCTGCAATAAATCCGTCGGGGTGCAGATTCTGGGTCGTCGAACCGAATATTCGTTTTATAATTAATGTTCGGCGGCAACGCGCAAAATTTTAAGTGTGAATGAATTAAGCTCGGATTAATTTAAAGCGATGCTGCGTGAAGAGGATGCTCGACTTCGGTTTAGCTTTCGTCAGTTTAATTGGAAATTGAAGCGAAGTCGGTCAAAGCCAGCGATCGCAATTTGATTTCTGAATGGCCTTTGATGCCTTAAAATGTGCGTGAAGTGTTTATTAAGCCAATATACTCACGGCGATGCTATAATCCGTCGTGGTTTGTTTTGTCCATCCGCTACCGAGTTTTGTTAACTGATACGTATATACATTTGAGAAAAGTTAAAACATTTTAATAGCAGATTATTTCAGTCTCGTCTTCTATATTTAAGCGCACATTCGGAGAACGAAGATTTCGCACCAGACGTTATCTTTTAATCGAGAATTAATGAATTGATCAACAAACTCTCGGGGTGCTCTGCCATGTGCATTGCTGGATTTTTGCTGTCCTGTTTTTCCCACTACGAAAATTGTTCTCGCGCATTTCTATTAGCAGTTTTGCTTAATTCTCTGAGTCTTGACCTGAAAACCAATCTCACGCTTTTCGAAAGGGTCGGTCCGTCCAACCTGTTTTTTTTTTTTTTTTTTGTTGGGTTGTTGTTCGGGTGCATGCAATGAAATAAACCAATTGTTTGTCTACGTAGCAGGTTTTCCGCCACCTGCATAAATACAGTAATCTTACAGAGGCATCGAATCTGCATGCTCAAATGTCCTTAGGTCTGCGCTTTGAAGAATCGTCTACAGTCGTCTTTTCCATCTTTTTAATTGTCATCGTAGTGAAATTATTATTAAATGTTGAGTTAACTCGTTAAAACTACAATTGAACACCGGGGCGGTAAATCTCTTGAAAATCCTGGTGATGCTCGTCCCTGTTCATGAGCTCTCAGTTACAAAACAACTTGAAAGTTAGGGATGTGACTTTTTTTCTTCTTTATGCAAAAAAAAATCGATGAGAACAATAGCTTTCATTATCGCGACGTAGATCTCGTTTTGATAGTTTTATTAATGTTCAAAGCGACTTTCGAGCCATTTACATGTGCAGTATATGTTTGACGTCAGTGTGTTTACGTAGAGGGTCATAAGGCCAAAGTGCGTAAACAATCCGAATTAATAAGTTGAATGATGCTGTATTCACAATGAACGAATTAAAGACAATAACGGTCGTCACTCATGCGCAGATCAAATTGGCTAAAAATGCCATACGTCATTTCTACGTAATTGCTACTTTTTATCTGTCAAAAACGAAATGGTCGAGAGCTCTTCTTTGTCGTAATAAATCGCATTCATTGTATAATCTTTGGAAACAAAATGATAACCGAAAAAGTCAGTCTGAAGCACTAAATAATACATGCGAGTAAAGCGTTGACGTTTTCAAGATGGCGTCAACGACCGTTTCTGTCTTCAATTGCTTCGTTGTGAATTAATACAGCATAAGGGTAAAGAGCAAACAGAACGCTTGCTTTCGGTGCGCTTGTTTCGGCTGTGGTGCGCACAATGATTGCTGATATCAGCGTGATGTTCAGTGTGCATGGTGGCGCCACTGCATGCGTTGTACAAGGTGAAACATTCCGCGTAAAACCTTGCACTGTAGTTGCACATGCGCATTAGCATCTCATGATGCGTGCATGACACGTTTTTACGGTACATAGGCGGCATACAATCGGTGGCTCCACTTTTGACAAATAGTGATCCGTGTGCCATTCTGTGTCTTACAAGCCTGCTTGCCGATTACTTGCAAGCTCAGCCTGGCTCGGCTAAGCTCTCACCCGGTGCGCCCTCATTTAAAACGCATGCCGCATCCTTATCCCGTTGTTTGGCGCTGGTGTTCGCCGGGTGGCAAGCGGCTGGAACAAGCGTTCTGTCTGCTCTTACCCTGAGGGTCCGAACAACAATTTGAAGTCTCCGTTGGTCGGCCAATACACGTACGACTATTTAAATCAGATACTATTTCTTTATTAAAATGTTCTTTTCCATCGTTAAGTCATTGCCCTATTTACAGTATACCATAAATTCATTCTCAGATTGGGACTACCTGTAAGTGTGTAGCATGGGATGAGGGTGGCTTCGAGAAAGAAAATCGCTCTAATTAATTCGTAAACTGTTCCATAATCACCTTGACCAAGGAGTCGAATACACCAGATAGGCCGCAGACTATGCAATTTTATATGCATTACATATACATGTATATACAGATACTGTATGTACAATTTGAGTGCGGCTTATCCGTGGACGAGGTTTTCTTCCTTGGATATTACAGTATGCAAACCATGCACGCTGCGCAGCTCCAAGAGGAACTCAGCGAGGCGTGTATTACGTTTTCATACAGTGCACCGGCCAATGTGAAGATAAAAGGCTCAAGAGGAGGATTTGAATAATGCCCAGTTACTGTATTCAATGACATTTTCGGTTAAACGAGATGCAGTTTTATAGAAGAGGGCGGTCGAGCGAACCATGATACTTGGAGTTTGTGCGTTCTTGCATGAGTTTACCAATTCTTGAGTTTTTCTAGCCATTTATTCGTATAGCTTCTAGCCAGTGGTGATTATCCATTATTCATTAATGAAATACATCCATGAAACGCATTATTTATTTTTATTTTCTGCTAGCGATCAATCCGTCGTTGTGCCTCGCAACTTCCGCTCGTATACTTTACTATACTCGTATTGATTTTTTCTCCCTTCCGTCCGTATTTTTTCCCGCCTGCTACCTGGTAACGCTGTTTTGGCGGTCAGATTAATTATTCACTCTATCTACCTATAGCGCCATTCACTGGACTCGTAATTAAGGGGAAATAAGGGGGAGGAGGCATTTTAATAATGAATTCCCCTTTTTCTATTTGTTGCCATTCCGCTGAAACGAACGGTTTAAGGGCGATAAGAGGCCATAACCTCACGCCATCCTCCCCCGAATGAAATGCCGTTTTCCACCCAATGCTAAATCAAATTTTGCATATTTAATGCCATTATCAAACCTCACTTTGGCCGTAAATTACTACGGTGCGTGGTTTCCCGTCCAATCTCGCTTCGAAAATAAACACCTACATGTATACGTTATGCTGCATTTGCGGTGCGACGGGCTAGCCCTAATGTTTCTGGAAAATTTGGAATCGATAACAGCTGGATCCGAAAGTAGGGGGCGCTGGAGTGTTAGTGTTCATTGGATGACCTTTATCACGCGCTGATAAGGCGATCATTTACATGTGGCTCGCATTCTCCATCTATTATATGTAATTGTATAATGAGTGCTATACCCTGAAGTCCGAAGTTGGTGTAATGTACTGTGCAAGTTTTTATTCTAGTCCATCAGCATAAGTTTTCTACAGGTCAATTGGTTTCTGTATTCAATGTAACCTCATTAAAACGAACTCGCTTAATACGAATTTCTGATAATACGAACTATACTGTTTAAACGAACAAATTTTTACGCCCCTTCGAGTTCGTCTTAACGAGCTTCGACTGTATATGTTAAAGTTGCCATTCTACATCTTCAAGTGATTGTGGCATAGGCTACATTAGTCTGGTCAAAAATTATCAAAGCGCATGTACTGTATCTGGTTTATACAGTAAATTCATTTTAGACTTTCGGGGAACGTTTCTTCAAGCTTTAGTTTTTCTCAGTTTGTCCGACAAAGGGAATTTTGATAGTGCATGCATGTAACAAGATTCGAATGGTTTGAAAATTGAAAGCCAGCCTCAGAGGATTTATAAAAAAAACCCAATAGTTAAAATTAAAGTTATTACTATAGTAGTACGCGCTCTCCTACGGTGCGTATAACAGAAACCAAGAAAATTTTCAGACACCGAATGGGTTTTAGTGCAATAACTGGCGACAATTTTGAATCATGCAGCCATTTTCTAGATGAGCTTTTAGTGTCATCGTCTATTCCATTTGACAGTATCTTGTTATCTGGCAGAATTATTTGGTCATTCCGATGATTGCAATTAGTCGCCAGTGGCCTTATTAGATTTCAATGTAAATTTAGTCGAGGTGTTTTGGCGCACTCGCCTCTGGGGGAAATCGTGTTTCGTGGAACCCTTTTAAAAGCTTTTATCTCGTCTCGCATTGATGTCTTCAGGAAATTATTTTTAATATTGCTAATCTTTATCGTGGTCGTACAGAGATCAGGCTTTTCACGTTTATCGTCCGTTAACTTTCTTGCCTTTCCCACGGCCCGCTCAGATTTGATAAGCGAGAGGACTTTAGAGTTCACGTTTTAGGCTTCTCTCATCATCTTTCGGTTTTAGGGCTTCTGAATTCATCCAAGAACCTTAAAAGGAAAAGGATAAAAATATGAAAATTCGCAAAAACGATTTGACATTTCGAAAACTATTAATTAAAAAAAAAACATTGAAAACGTTGTCCTCAAAAAATAACCGAAATATTTTACAAAATTGTCATTTATTTTGAAAATGATGATTCGAAATTTCTATACAGTATGTTACCTATATGAATTTGTGGGAAGTTTTGCGAACGAATCCGAGGAGGCGAGGATAAGTGACAGATTGTATCGGCGTTTTTGTTTTAAAAAAAACTGTCGAATGAATTCGTGAATTTTTGGGCATCACGAGGAAATATACAATGCGTGTTTTAAAATGTTGAGAAATATGACATCCGATTCAAGTTTTAGCTTTTAATTATTTTCTGTAACAAATATATTCTGGGAACGTTTTTGTGCAAGTAAGTGGGGTCTTAGTCTAGGGAACACCATACAGGGTTCCCTCAGACCTGGAAAACCTGAAAAAGTCTGGGAACTTGAAAATTACCTGGAAAAGTCAGGGAAGAATGGGTTATTTTGAAAAACTCAGGGAAATCCAACGCAGTCATGGCGATCCAAAATTAATACTTCTACGAGGTTAGCTCAGGGTCCATTTTCCGAGTAGAAATTAAAAAAAAATTTCCACGATTTCGGAGTAAAGATTTGCAAAAATTTTCATGTTTTCCATGTACAAATTAACACAATTTTCCACGTTTTCTGAGCATTAATTTGCAAAATTTTCTACGTTTTCCGTGTAAAAATTTTCCACATTTTCCGCGGACAAAATGGCAAAATTTCCCAATTTTTCCGAGCACAAATTTTCAACATTTTCCGAATACAGTACAAAATTAATAAAATAAATAATTACAATAATTTTCAAAATTGTTGTTAGCAAATTTAAAAAAATATTTTCCAGTGTCTGTTTGGAAAATGTCAATTTTTCACGTTGTCATTGGTCAAGAAAAAATTTTTAAAACCTGGAAAAGTCAGGGAAGTTGAAAATGAAATTTCTAGGGGAACCCTGCCATAACTTATCACCCAATTATTCGCGTGCTCTAATATTTTTTTATTTTATTTTTTTTTATTTTTGATGTAATTCGTTGTATATTTTAAGGACGTGTCGTGTGGAGTGGAGCCTGCGTGTGGTAGCCAAAATCGTAAGTAGCGAATGGGCCTATCTGATGATAAAGTAATGGCCGCCGCCGAAAATTTAATGATTTTGATGCGGCGTTTAGGAGACACGTAGTAATTATTGGTTGTAAACGAGAAAAGCAGTCGTAAAAAATAAATCTTATTTTCGTTGGGAAAGAAATAAAGCGAATTCGTGATGGCGCGGAAAAGGGAAGTCGGGGAGTTCGTTTTTCAGGTGTAGAAATAATGGGAGGGAAGAGGTCGCTGCGGGCGGCCTCCGCCACCTTTTTTCGGGGGTTTCGTTCACCTTCCCAAAAGGCAAATACCAGACAGATTTTGGTTGCGCTTTCTAAATGCACGAGGGATAAAAATCTTTTGCAGCAGTTCTGGAACATTGCCGCTTATACTAGTACCTGCATGGGGATTTTCTCTCACATGTACACGCTAACGCAGGCTGGCTTTGGCGCTTGTTGAAAAATAAGCGTGATAATCGAGTGATCAGATAACTTTATCGACATTTTGCTCCCGAACTTCATTATAGTATACGTGTGCAAAATCGACTTCGCAAGTGCGAATCGCAAAGGTTTTGTCTGAGTACATGTACATCTAAATGTAATGAATGAATGAATTGTGAAATTAACAGATCACACATTGCTGATAGAGCTCGTGTCTATAGCGTTTTCCAGAGGTGATGAAATGATTAGGGGATGAAGTTTTTCTGCATGTAAAACTTTAAAATAGTCTGTTTTCTTTCCCCGTCACATTTAATTTGCGAGAACCATACACATTGGGTAAAGTTTTGCTCGATGATAGGATACAATTTACGCTTTTGGACCCTAGAGGGCTATCCAGATATACATGTACGAACGCTCATTATACGTTTGACAGTTTTGGCAACAATGCACCGACCCAAGCCGCCATGTTTTGACATCATTTCAACATCCCGTTATCCGAGCGTGTCAAATTAAGTTGTCGTTTCATCGGAATATTTGCTGGATTATTTAATGTTCATCTTGTGGACCCATTCTGCGACGTAACGTTTTCTGTATCGTTTTCCAACACGACAGTTTCATTTTAAGCCTATCTCCGCTTTTACGAGCATGTATAGTTTGTTTTCGCGTTGCCGCTCACGATGCCTTCATTTTATTATTTTTTCACGACTTCCATCACGAAGCTTTCTCGCAAATCTCTTTACAGAGTTTTTTTTTAATTTTTCGAGCGAAATTAATTTTTCGTTGCTTTTGTCTTCGAAATTCACGTCTCGTGTTTACGGTTTTCCCCTTACCTCGGAATTGCTTTTTAAAACATCGTCATTACGGGTAATGCAACATGCCGCTACGTTAAGTCGGTGTAATTTGTTTGAAAGTATAAAGCTGGTGTTAGGCGTATATATATATATATTTTTAAAAATATTTTTTAATAACGCCGTGTTTGCAAGGACACCAAAAAGCTGCAGGAGAGAGCGCGTTTTAAAAATCCACGGAGGTCTGTATACAGTACATTATGGTTTGGGTTGTGAGAATTAAAGCGTAATTTATATTTTAAAAAAATCGCCGTCCTTGTCCATGACCTTTTCATGGTTTTGGATTTTGCCATTTTTCCTCAACAACGCTTTAGTTTTTTCTTATCTCAAAAACCGCTTTGTAAAATGTTTCTTTGACTCATCAATTTGAAGTGAAGGTTATTCTGATTTTTTTTGGCTCACCTCTGTAATTCAATTAGTCAGTAATATCGATCATTAAAAACGATTAGTGCGTGTACTGGTATTTTGAAAACCCGTTTGTTATTTTTATCGCCATTGATTATGCAGTAGCTAATTCAATTTTTGAAAAAGCCAGACGTCTTCCCAGGCTAGTAACTATACAGCTAAGATTTAATCGTATATAGCGGGTCGGACAAACCGCACGGCGCGTCCGATTACCAACCAAAGCTTTACAAAAACTATAGAATATCCACATGAAGTAGGCCTACTGTTTGCTGTAGTTCTCCCAAGTTTTCCACAAAACTTCTTTCCCCTATACATGTACTTGCATGTCACTGTCTACGAAAATTAAGACATAAGCATCTCGAAAGAAATTATGTTAGCGGTACTCAGATATTTTACGAAGGTGGTTATAGCTATTGGGTGGTTTACGGTGGTTTATGCCCCGTAAATTGTTGCGTGAAAATTTCAAAAAATCCTTCATTCCGATTGGCTGAGCCGTGTACGGGGAGCAGAGTGAAGGTGCACATGCGGGAAAAATCGGCGGAACAGAAGTACAACGATAAACATGCATTTTTGTAGCTGTCACTGGAAGGCATTCGGATTCTTGAAAAATGTACAGTAAGTATGTTTTGTCATTCCGTTCATTTATGTTTTCATAGATTTTATAGCACATGTGGTGGTGCTATCTGCAAATCTTGCTATCTGCAAATCACGAACAACAGCTTCGATTAGAGTGATACTGTATGGAGGGATAAAGGATGCGATGTCAGGTATCCCCTGTTAGTATTTAACGGTAATTGCAATCATGATTGTGTGAATGAAAAAGTTAATTATTTTGATCGAAAACTTATATTGATAATTTAATAACTTATACTCCAGATCTTAGTAGAACAGAAAACACAAAAGTACAGGATGCCAACTACAAAATCGAACTCACGTTTTTGTCAACGTATGACAATAAATGCCTAGTGCGCTTGCGCCACCAGGCGGAGCTTAATCTGCGTGAATCTACGCGTCAATTCCTGAGTACCGCTAATTAGGATTACTTAAAAGCATTACGAATCGTACTTTGGCAGTCATACATAGTTACTATAGTGCACAATCTAAGGTTATCGCTGTTTTTAAACCATGCAGTTACATGTAATGCGTTCCTTTTGCACATACACGTGACTTCACGACAGCCAAAGTAAGATTTATAAAACTTCTGCCCGAATGCCCGCACGAAAAGCCCTTCAGTATACTTACGTATTATTTTTACATTCCTTTTGGTTTTTCTTCCATCATTGCTGCTCAGACAAAAGTTTCGCAGATCATCCTTTGGCAGCCATGAAGTCGCGTGTTCAAAATCAACGCGCCTCAATTAAAATGCTTTCCTTTCTCGCACGTGATATCACGACTGCCAAACTGCGATCTGCATGCTGCAGTATACGCTTCTTTCTATCTACCTTATTTCCATGTTAGCAGATTAAAATAAAAGTAAAGACATTCTGAAATGATGCTGGATAGTATTCCCATTTTGAACGTCACAACTCGGTAATACTACCTTAGCGAGACACTGTTTACGATACAGTTCATAAATTTTCAAATGCTATATACGATCGAAACTCCACAGCAGCACACTATATGATTACTAAATCGCGCCATGCTCTCCTTATTTATTCATCGCGTGAAAATGGCCAGGTTCGTCGAGTTACCCTCCAATGGCTTCGCTTTTTCAAATTTAAGAAAGTCTCATCCCTTTTTCAACCCAATATAATTATCGAAGGAGGGTCCGTTTGTGAATCCCCTATTCTTGCAAGCTCCGCGTCGTCCATTTTGCAACGCAGTTTCGTGCGTTTCCTCTCTGGATGCACATCGAGTGCGACGCGCAGACAGTCTCACGTGCTAATTACTCGAGGGTCCAATGCCGTGAGATTGCGAGGTAACGGGGCGTAAACCCATCGCTTCTCGTTGCACGCGTCGCCCCGCGTCTTTAGTTTGCACCGGAACGTAAATTGCGTTTTCCGTTGCGGGACTTCGTTTCACCGCCCATTTACGGCGCTTAAATGCCACGTACGGGGGCTCGATTGCAGCGCCGTTACTGCAGCCACTCTCGGATTGGACGGAAACTAGGATTTCTTAACTTTAGAAGTCTTTGCTCGGTGCATGGAGCGGTGCAGATATCCTGTATTCACAACGAACCAATTGAATACAAAAACGGTCGTCGCGTATGCGCAGATGAAATTGCCATACGTCATTTCTACTTATACATGTATTGGCTGTCAAAAACGAAATGGACGAGAGCGCTATACTTTGTCGTACATAAAATGACAACGCAAAGAGCGAGAAAAGCGGTGACGTTTTCAAGATGGCGTCAACGACAGTTTTTGTAATCAATTGGTTCATTGTGAATACAGCAATAAGGGATACTCGGACGGAAGCTTCCCACATAGCAAGATGACCAAAACATTACGGCAGTTTAGGACGTCATAAAGACCTCATTTTTCCCCGAATTGACGTCATTTTTTAAAAAATAACTAAATACTGACCACAAAATGACGTAATTTTTTGGTCAGCTTGCTACGTGGGTTTGCGAATCGTAATTTGACGGGAATGCATTCGTTGGTTTTAAAAAAAACGATAACTCGATTACGTTCTTTTTGTGACAAGACAAAAATGAGCCAACATTTTTATATTTCTTCCTCCGCAGCATAAAGAACGTCTCCTTAAAATTGCATTTAGTTTCCTATTCTATTTTATTTACTATTCCGACAACGATCGTGTTAAGGCCGTCATACACGAGGCAGTTTGTATTCAGAAACTTGTTTCCAGAATAGATATATTATTATCTGATATTTCCCCGTGTCTTGGGAAAAATTTCCTTCGCAAATAAATTTCCAGAATAGAAAATGATCCTATATTCTATAAGCAACTTATTTACGGAAAGAAATTGACGTGCTGCATACGTCATATATGTGCTGTCAATGTCATGCACAAATGTTTCTTTCTGTTGGATGGCCAATCAAGAAAGACGTATACGTCATAGGATGGACTAAAAACAATGCTGGTTTCACAAGGATCAATTGAAGGCATAAACACGGTCGTTGACGCCATCTTGAAAACTGTACCGGATTTCTCGCGTGTAATTATATAGTGGTTTGGAGTGACTTTTTCGGTTATTTTATGTTTCCATAGATTATGCAATGAATGCGATTTATTACGACAAAATAGAAATCTCGACTATTTCGTTTTTGACAGCCAAAAAGTAGAATGACGTATGGCATTCTTAGTCAATTTGATCTGCGCATGAGACGACCGTTTTTGTATTCAATTCGGTGATTGTGAATCCAGCATTACCCACATTTCCCTTTGAAATAGTGCTGTCATATACATACATGTACTTTAAGGATTCTGAAAATATCGTTTCCTGCCTTTATGTGCCGGTTGCATTCGATTTCCAAAATTGCTCATTCGGTCCCCGTATATATCTAAAATGTACATGTTGATGAGATTATCACACGATCAAATTGAAGAAATACGATAAAGCACGTGATATATACAGTAGTTGTTTGCTTGACCAGTGGCCGTTAAACTGAGATGAATTTGCTGATCCGAACGACAAATTTAACCGTTATTTACTACGCACTTTGTATTTGCATGTGCGTATCTCGCTGCACCTGGAAGGGGGTGGGGTGTATCATGCTGTTTTTAGGGGCTGCGCTGTCTTAGATCTTGAGCGGGAGTTTTCCAACGAGACAAATGCATGCCCCTGGGGTTATTTGCCTAGATCTTCTTTCCAATTTCTTTATGTTTGCTATTCATTTATATCCGAAGCGATTTTTGTTTGTGCTTTTAGATCAAAAGATTGGTGCTTTTAAAGGGTTCATTTATATTTTATACGTTTACTTTATAGGCCATAGTCTCGGATATATAGACACGCGGCACTCATTTTCATCTGTGGAAATAACGCATTGCAGAAAAATCTTGCAGTGTCCTCGCGAGCTCTTTTCAGAGAAAAACTGATGTTTGTCCAACTCAACTGCCATATTCCTAGAAATAAAGCGATAAATCGTTGTTTAGTTATTAAATCGGCGACTCAAAATACTTCTATATATCAGAATTTTTTTCGATAAAAAGGCGTTACAGACGCAACTGGTCTTAATTGATTCTTTGAAAAAAAAAATTCCTCTAATTTGGTCGAAATACGGGTCAACTGCATGGGTGCTTGCAACTTGTGGCAGATTTGCTGTCGAAATTTGGGTAATCTGAGGCACGTTTTACGAGTGATTTATTTTTGGCTGTCTCGTGAAAGCAACTGGTCGTATATCTGGTGAAAAAATCTTTTACAAATTACCTCGGTAATGAATCGTGCGATAAATGTTAACGATTTACCTGCAGCATCTACAAGCACACTGTATACAAGTAAATGTACCTTGTGCAACTGAGTTAGTTGCCATTAATGTTAACCGGAGTTCGATGCGGATCATCCATAAATCAAGTTATCGAACGATCGTCGAGCTTTGAGATTACCTTATACGGACGACCCCGATGAACTTGGAATTAATCGTATAGAGTGGAATTATCTCGTCTAATAAAAAGTGATGCAGGGTCGAGATTGCCACCTAATAATCCAGATGTGTATTTATTCGTCAATGAATTCTGACACTATAAAGTGTCATTTTGTCTAAAGCTAATTTCATGATGTTTGTTCGATATTTCCTCTTTATTCGCAGCCCAAATCATTAATGCATAAATTACACCAGAATTCATTTCGATCGGTATGCAGTTACATGTACACGTACCGTATATCTGATTTATATCATCGTCCATGGAAAGGATAAATAAAACGTTGCCTTTTATCTGCATGCCTAGGTTAAACGTAATGTACTGTGATTATTGACGGACTTACAGCATGAACTTTAAAGCACTGACTATAGTGCCAATGGCACCGATCGTCCGTTGCGATATACAGTATGCATGGTGTTTTATGCATCTGGGGGATTTCGTACAAGATGTCTTGAAAACGAGAAATATTCGAGGTAACGTTTAAAAAAGGCAATTTTGTTTGAAATGAAGGACATAATGCCGAAAGAATTTAATTAGCGAAATAGTGTGAATTTTTGTTATTGTGAGTTGTTTGCTAAATAGGGCTAGTTAAACACGTTTGTTTCCCTTTCGCAATTTCAAGGTAACCTTTGAGAATATAGGGACCGTGCTTAAATATTTGCCAGACTAAGGAAAAAACGGCGCTTTACCTTTCGGCTCCCCCATTTTAAATCATGCCAGGGGTCACCTTTATCACTGTCGTAAGCGCACATGCACTGACCTAGACTCCCAGTTTTTTGCGTTTTTGATTAATTCCCCTTCTCGTTTTCTGAACGACGACGACTCAACGGTGTATAATTTTTGCTGAAAATTTTTTTTGTTGTTATTTCATATTGCTTGAAACATTTTTGCTCACTTGCTTACCTACTTTGGCAACATTCCTGTTGAGCTATTTGCTTTACGTACTGTATGACATTTCTAAATGAGGCTTTGCATTTTCCAAAGAAAGAGCAGATCGCTAACCTTGGCGGATAACACACTAATGATGACCCACGCATAGTGTACATGTACGTGTACGTGTAAAGGCACTTTGACCTAGTGGTAAAACCGCGAAATAAAAGCGGAAACCCTTTGAACGTATAATAGGCCCACGCCGTAATGGTAATGGCGCTGTTAATTGAAGATGGCTACTCCGAGAATTCATTTGTAGTACACGGATCGTAAACAAAAATGACGATGTTGCCTCCATTGAATCGTACGATACTGCTGCAATGAACTGAAATTACATTTGCATTAAACAGTAGGGGTGCTCAGACGGAAGCCATTACGAATGGCACTTTTGGCATTTGGGATAATGGTCTTAAAAAAATGCACTTGACGTTATGGGTGAGAGCAGAGTGAAACTTATCAGTGTCCTTGAAAAGCAGTGTCGCCTAGTGGTAAAGATCTGCAATACCATTACGCAACTCTGGTTCGAAATAAGTTGGCAACCTACATGAATAAGTTTTACTCTGCACTCACCCTTTCGCAGTTTTTAAACCAATTACATGTAGTTGCCCAGGTGACTTCTCAACTGCCAAAAATGCCATTTGTAAATCGCCTGTCTGAGTACCCCTGATATAACTTCAAGTTAAATACGCGTCTACTGTGCATCGAGTACATGTTCTTTAGTTTATGCCGGAAGAATTATTAAATAATGTACATGTTCTACAGTGATTTGTTTTCTTATGCAGAAAGTCACCCCTTCAGGTGGCGCTCGTGTCGTACTGCAACACTGCTGAGCAGTCACCTTCATCTGCTTGTTCAGCAGAAAATTCAGGGGTCCATACTGAGAAACGTCATTGTTCACCACAATTTCTAAACCATCGGGCGTGTACTGTTCAAGGTTAACAAAAGACTGTTGTTGAGTTATTGGCCTAAACCGCCTAAGGGTCAGCCACTACAATTTTACTTTCATCTCAGCAGTAGGGCCATTTGGTTGAAGCTGTTAGCCCTACTGTATATGCCCGCAACGCGGTGCTTTTTTGGTTGACGGGCCGTCTTTTTTACCTGACAGTTTTATGCGGTTTTCTGCCTTCAGACTGCGCCATCAACTACATGTACAT
The DNA here is from genome assembly GCA_034697705.1 of Ommatoiulus sabulosus. Taxonomy (NCBI): domain Eukaryota; kingdom Metazoa; phylum Arthropoda; class Diplopoda; order Julida; family Julidae; genus Ommatoiulus; species Ommatoiulus sabulosus. Next base: position 16,486 of record JAQGAO010002774.1, read on the forward strand.
GTAGGTTGTCCAGTGCAGGAATTTATTGCTGCCTATAATACCAGCCAATCAGACCTACTACTGTGTGGGAATTTGTTGTAGTGTTTTAATCTGAATTTAAGCCATTCGCGATTTTATGGCAGTTCGCCGTCGCCATTTCTCTCGCATTTTCCAGCTGGCCTTTTAATCTGGTCATTGCTTCTGGATAAATGGCTTCGTTTCTGATGCGGACGAGAGTCGCACTTCGTAAAGTGTTATTAAAATCGCGGCTTGATTTATGTTTCTGTTTTAACATCACGTTTGATTCCAGCGCTACAGCTCTATACTTGCTGCGAAATGGTTATGGTCACGTTCTAAGCACGACGAAAACGATTGCGGCACCATCGAACGCAGTTTCCTTTTCAACGCTGTTCACCATAGATGGCGCTGGAGTCGCATATTCACGCATCTAAGCAACTCTTGGCGCTAATAGACTAGGTAGAGCAAGTATTAAAACCTTTCGTAGCTATGAGAGGACAATTTTGAGTTTTTGCACTTAAGCATCTGCAATGTAATACTTAGCAAACTTAGCCGGCATATATACCTATAGCTATTATCCGGTGCATTAAAAATTCACCTGAATTGTGAAAAAGAATCCGTCTAACTTGCCTCTTAATTACCCATAACCATGTCCCGTCGATAAAACTGCTAAAAAAGTTTGTTTAATCTTTTAAGTACCTCCGTATTTTAAGTAATAATTACATTATGTTTAATAATAACAATGATATATATATGTAGAAGTAGCATGCAGTTGACTTTATTTTTAAGTATTGATATTAAGCTAAAACCAACATCGCATAAAGGCGTTGCATCCCGAAGTATGTAGCGCTGAGATCGTGATGTCTCGTTTGTTTACCATTCGATCGAAGATAGATGGCGCTGTCGCTCGCGTGTGCGTGCGCTGTGCCATTGTTAAATAGACACGCATTTGTATCTGTTTCAACAGTTGTAACAATTACAGCTAAATGTTTCCCAAATGGTGCTGTTATTGCCACGGTCTCCCTGGGAGCCATTCTTGATACATTACCTTTTGGCTGTGTCGGATGCTGTTACTGCTATTGCGGTTGCCACGGGCAACCGTCACCGTGGCAACCACGCATCATGAACGTCCTTATCTTCGCCTAACCTGCCATTGCCTTATCACGAGGGACCTGGCACGACTCAAAATGGGCCCAAAAATCATCCGAAACGACCGACTCCTTCCTTCGGCTATATGCACCAGTTTTCCTATTTTCGGAAAAATCCATGCCTTCCGATAGCAGTTTAGCTGCGAACGATACGAATGCTAAGTTTTTAATTGTTCGGGGAAAGGTTAAGACAGAGGAAAGGAGAAATGTAACTTAAGCAAACTCTAGAGACTTCAATTAATTTAGGAAGTCGATAAAATAGCCATTGAGACCAACGTGTTGAAGAGCTGCAGGCCTCTGGCGGGAGGAACTTTAGCGAATGATCTGACCATGCAGGTATAGAAAAGGTTTGATCCGAAAGCAGCAAAGTAAACACAATAGGCGAGCTCGAACAGAAAACTTACTAATATGACACTTTTAGCATTCGTAAAATCGACACGCTAAAATTCATTGTTGCTTTCGTTGTGCACACTTGACTTCACGATTACCAATAGTGCCATTCTTCGTAAAGCTTTACGAATGGCATTTTTGTCTGAGTACTTATTATATAGCAATGAACAAGCACTAGATTTTATATACATTGTACAGCAGATTTGAAGATTCAGCATTCATGTAAACCAAGAATTTCTCAGGCGCTTTTCATCATCATGATTATACTATATCAATAAAAGCGCAGGCTTAGAAATAGCTATACGGAAACGTGAGAAATAAAAATTTACCACAGAATTCGAGGGAAATATGAAAACCTCGTGGAATTTAAAAAAAAAATTCATGAAAAATTGTCACGTTTTTCAGAATTACAGCGTGTTGTGTGGAAACAAGGATTAAAAGCGGCAATAGGATTACATATATAAGAAGAGCAGGTTTTTTAATTACATTAGCTAGATCATGTAACGCCGACGCAAATAAACCAATTAAAACATGTGGTATGGAAGAATTCCCCACCCTCAGAAAGCAAACAAAAATGTGGAATAGGCATAGGGATCATCCATAAAGGATGTCCTGTATTTTTCCGGGTTTTCAGGCG
>JAQGAO010002775.1:0-18650 GCA_034697705.1 Ommatoiulus sabulosus
GAAAAATCGTAAGTTTTAAAATTATGGAGCATTTTTAAATGATTTATCAAGATTTATCATTTTTGTTTTCATTCGTTGCGGATTTTTTTTTTAAAATTTAGTTTTTAATGTTATACGTCGGGGTTGACCTGTAAAACCTGGAAAAGTCAGGGAACTTCAACGCATTAATGTTATCACATTCCAAAATTAATGCTTCTACGTGGTTAGTTTCTACCCATATCCAAACTATTTTTTTAAAAAAAATTCGGTAAAAATTTGCAAAATTTTAACAATTTCAGATGACAAATTTGAAAAATTTTGATAGTTTCCGAAGACAAACTTGCGAAATTTTCAATTGATATCGAGTATAAATTCGTAAAATTTTAAACAGTTTACGAGGAGATTTTATCATCAGATTCTGTGGACAAAATTGAAAAGGTGGACAATTTTGCCGAGTTCAATTTTTTAACTTTTTATGCCAATTTTGACAATTATCTATACAAAGCACGATTTGCAAAATTCTGGATAACGTTAGCATGTGCCAATTTTGTCGTTGATCAGGGAAATTTGTTTAAAATCCTGTAAAAGTCAGTGAAGTTGAAAATAAAACTTCTTGGGGAACCCGTTATTTATGATTCCTCCTGTTAACGAACATGTTGTGTTAAGGTCCAAATGTTTGTAAATACTAAGTGTTTTATTCATGTTCTTGTCAATAACAATAACGCTATTGTTATGAAATGGTCAAAATGTTCGTAAATGCAGATAAATAAGGAGAGGTCAGTAAGATCAGTGCAGGTCATATATACAGTCTGAATCAGCAATTTAAGCAATTTAGAACACTGGAAGCTACTACGTAAGAGCACAATGATGATTAAATTTTGGTGTTTACTTTATATTAAGGCTTTGTTAAATAAATGGCTGAAAAAAGGGATCTATAGATTTTTTGGCTTGCATTTCAAATATTATTTCAAGACCCCATACCGATTTACGAACTTTTTCCAAATGCACATTCTTTTTTATGATCTTGCCTATATGATCTTTATTTAAGGGTTTAAATTTGAAACATTAAAAACAACGAAATGGACAATGCTCAACGTGCTTTTTTTTATTTTTTATCTGAATCTTGCTCGCCAGAGTGCTACATAGTACATTTTATGAAATTGTGTTTGTAGGCTATATAAATACCGCATGAGTAAAAAGTCTCTTCCCCCCAAAATCAACAGAATGTTTGCAAATATGAAAAATCGGATATGGGGAATATATAGTAACCATAGGGTGCGGAATGCAATGGTGCCCAAACCAGGGCCCCAAACCCATTGGCCCCAAGGCCCAGTTACAGGGCCTTTAGATCCTCTGTCTTAAACGGTAATAGCTACAAAGAAAATGTCAATTAGAAAGTTGTAGGGCGTCAAAAAATTAGTTTAATGGCTCCATTTGCAACATTTAATTATCGATCGCCACACAACAAGGACTTCAGGGCTTCTCGTATGTTTGCACCCATGCATAATACCGCTACATTGCAGGAAAGCTCTAGGACCCGGTTTGTTTTAAGGAATCGAGCATTCCTGCAATGTAGTGGTGTTATACATGGGTGCAAACATACGAGAAGCCCCAAGTCATTTGTTTTGTGGCGATCGATAATTAAATGTTGCACATGGAGCCACTAAACTAATTTGTTGACGTCCTACAACTTTCTAATTGACAGAATTTTCATATTTGCACCCATTCTGTTTTTTAAAATAGGTGAAGAGACATTTTACTCACGCTGTATATGAATTGGAAAACTGAAATCCATTTTTAAATGCATTTTAATAACCCAAAATATGTATTTTTTATGCATTACAATGTTCCTACCGAAAAAACGTGAACAGATTTGCGCTGTATATAAATTGGAAAATTGAAATCCATTTTGAAATGCATTTTAATAACCCAAAATATGTATTTTTTAAACGCATTACAAAGTTCCTATCCATGAATATTTTCAAATGCCTTTCTAAAATCCATATGTTTACAATTTTGGTAACTTTATTGATGAATTGTGCCAAAACAAAAGGAGTTTCTATGAAAGCAAACTGCATACGAATACACGACCAACTTAACTCTTAATAATTTTGTAATATTTCCAAAAAAAATGAATCCAGGTTGGAATTGACATATGGAAAGGTCATAACTTTCAAACATTATTATTCAGATCAACGAATTTTCAAAAAGCAATTTTAGATTTATCTTATTTTTTGATAAAGTGCAATCTGTAGATGTAATGTTCTTTTAATTAAAATTAATTATCCGTTGTAACTTAAGGATTATAGTTTTTAATAGATCCAGAAAAACATTCCCTTATTAACATTTGAAATCGTGGCTTGCAGGCAGACGATGACGATGAAGGGATCAATTTCTATCCCATTTTGTCAAGGGACATGGACAGTGACATATTTGGACGGGCAAACGAAACCGAGGACACCGTGTTTAGCTGCGATTTCAATCGCACTCTTGTCAACAACCAATCCCTCATTTGCGACACCTGGGAAATGAATAGTGGCAAAAATTTGTTTTTGAAAAATAATTGGAACATTGGAAGTGGACGGGAAGCTTATTTCCTTGGTGGTCCAAGTGCGGACGCCACGGGACAGGAAAATGGTAAGCGTTATCACTCGTCGTCCTGCAAACAGATAAATATTGCATAATGATAGCTGCGGAAATGGCCATAATGTGTATCTAGGCGTTTCAAAACATCAAAATTGAATAATAGCCGATTGGAAAGTTAGAATTTAGTTTGACTCGTTTTGCACTGATACATAATTGCATAACTACAAGAATTAAATTGTAGCCTATATATGTTTTAGCACAATGAAAATAACTGGTTATAACGTTTCTATATTCTACACGTAATGCTGAATATGGAGATGCTTTATACGAATTATTGCAAAATTACTGGGGAACATACATTTAAAGGTCATTGACTTCAAATGGAATAATATGTTTAAAACATGTGTTAAAAACCATGACGTATAACTGTACATGCTATCCTGCAATGTTTTCAACGACTGGGACTGCATATGATGACGTCATTCATGATTTGTCTTGTGATGGCGTCATCATCAGAATTATAGTGAATGGCGGCATCGTCAGAATTATTTTGAATAACGTCATCGTCAGGATTATAGTGAATGACGTCATCGTCAGAATTATAGTGAATGACGTCATCGTCAGATTATAATGAATGATGTCATTTTCTCCATCATCAAGCGATGAAGGGGTAGGGTAGGTATATGAAATAACTTTCGGCGGGTCTTTAGAATACAATAACAGGCATTTTTTAAATTCCTGGCTCAACGTTTCGACGTCGATCGTTGAATCCTTCAAAATCCTGCGTCAATGACGTCGAAATTTTAAGCGAGGAATTAAAAAAAAACATATATCTGGTCGTGCAGGATAAAAATGACGTCATCGTCAGAATTTAACATTATACGCCATCATCAGCATTTTAATGAATGGCGTCATTAGAATGTAATTAATGATGTCATCCTTTTGAACTAATGATCCTGCCTTAACACAATCGAATGTATGTATACAGGGTGTCCAGTTCCGCATTATGTACAGGTGTAGATGTGTGTGTAGAGGGTCCAAAGGGGAGTCATATGAGATAGGGAACCTATGGGCGCAGACGTCAAATAATGAAGATAATGGCGATTTACAGTGTAATTGTATCACTGCAAAAGTTTATTTCACAATTGAAATGTGCACACGTGCACACATGTGCACACGTGGACAAAAACGAATTACAACTACATTCTCAGAACTGAAAAGACATTCCTTATGTGTAGGACACAAATCGCCACTTTACAAAAGGTGCTCAAATTGGCCACCGTATTGCTCAATGCATTTATCAATGTGGGTCACCTAGGATCCTCGCATGTTCGCAAACATCTCGGGGCTTTGCCTTATGTGCTCACCAGCCATGACAACGCTAGCATTGAGGTCTTGCTCGTTTCCAACTGGGGTTTCGTAAACCATTTGTTCCATTGCACCTCATAAGAAAATATCAAGCGGTGTCAAGTCCGGAGATCTTGCTGGCCATGCAACAGGACCACCAAGGCCGATCCACCTGCCAGGAAACCTCTCATTTAGGTACGCTCGGTCGTCGACACCCCAATGGGCCAGGCAGCCGTCATGTTAAAACCACATGTCTTTGTACAAGGCTAATGGAAGGTCCTGAAGCATCTCCTCTAAATTGCCATTATCTCCGTTATTTGACGTCTGCGCCCATAGGTTCCCTATCTCAAATGACTCCCTTTTGCACCCTCTATACACACATCTACACCTGTACAATGCGGAACTGGACACCCTGTATTCACAAATTCCCAGCGTTGTGAATATTTCACTGATCATCTTTGTAGAGAAAATAAAATGGGAAAATGCATCAGATCGTGTTTTCGGGTTTATAAGAGGCAGCCAGCAGTGCCACTCATCTGCCCAACCTCCCGTTATCCCGGGCTTGGGACCGACAACATTGCAATAATAAAAAAAATTGATTGTGGGCACTTCTGAGGTGGTTGGGGCTCGATAGGCTAGTTGCATGCAATCATCGTTCAAAATTTGTTCTTAGGCCACTATGCCGTATTCGACGTCGGCGAATCCAGGTTTGATCCGACGGATTCCAGAAGCGGATGGATGGTCAGCGTGGTTTATCCTGCCACTGACCCCGCTGGCATCTGCTTTGCCTTCCAGTACAGCCTCCATGGCCTAGGGATCGACGCCCTCCGGATACTTCTGCTCTACAACGTCGAATACGAAAGCAGCAATTCGACAGACGTGGCAAGTCGAAAGGTGTTGAACTACGAAACCGCGTTGCTGTGGGAGAAGAACGACACCACGGATGGTCGATGGATGCCCGGCCATCTCAGCTTCGCCTCACAGACCGAGTTCCAGGCAAGTATCCAAAGATATCGGATTTTCTGTAAGTCATCTTCTTCTTGCTCAGAACTTTTGGTTCTGCTCCAGATCGTCTTCAGCGCTGTTCCTTCCGTCCTTCTTGACAAGTACGAGGGCTACGCTGCTGTGGACAGCACGGTTTTCACGTACGGCTCCTGCCCCGGTAAGATGTGCCACTGGTTTCTTTGATTAATTGGCAGTTTGTCGTTGGTCCCAAGGCAGATCTTCACGATTTTATTGGTAAATTTAAGAATCCCTTAACTTCTGGAACACTACCATTTTAGGTGACTGCAACTTTGAGGCGGATTTCTGCTCTTGGCAACGCGTGGTTGATCCTTCGGTTCAGTTCCAATGGAAACTTGGACGTGGCACTACCAACACCATCACTGGTCCTCTTCGAGATCATCCCAGCACCGAATCGAAGCGCCCTCCTGGTGGCTATGCATACATCGACTCATCCTACCCAAGACGTTCTGGTGACAAAGCCCAACTTCTTGGCCCTAACTTTCCACATGACTTAGGTAAATATGCAACTATACATTGTTCCGAAATATCAATATGGCTAAGTTGAACCTCTGATAAGCATGCATTTTTCAACTAACTCAACTAAGGAGACCTACTACATAACCTAGCTATTACTTGTACCTACAATACTCAGGGCCGTAACAATGAGGGTGCCAGGGGGTGGGCTACACCAGGCGCCGAGGGTAAGGGGGCGCCAAAATGTATAAAAAATCTAAAATATGTGTCATGTAAATTAGAATTTTTTTCCGATATTCAAATTTTTAGATTTTCAATGGTCAATGTTACAAAAAAATGTTGACCTCGAAATAACCTCTGCTGCAGCCTGTTTTGTTGTTAACAAATTCTAGGTTTTCTAAATTTTAGATTTTCATTTTAATACTAGCGTATTTACTTTAGAAAACACATGGTTGTGCTTTGTTAGAACTTTAAAAGCCAGTTTCAATTGATTGACGATCTGGAAAAAAAAAACAAAAAAAAACTCAAACAACTACTGTACTGTACATGTACATGTATGTACCATGTTGTGATGATTTTATCTTTAAATTCATCAATAAGGTTTTCAAAAAGAGTACCTTCCATTTAACATTTTTGTTTCTTTTGGAAAAGCAGCCAATGATCAAAACTCAAACCACAATGTGCCATTTCCTGCCTTTGTTTTGAAATTCATCAATATCCCGCTGTAAACTGCTATTATCACTAGTATCTTTTTTAAGTGTGTGATTAAAACATACCAAAACTTACATAGATGCGTAATAATCTGGTTGCAATTTTATTAAATTGATGTTTTGTTTGAGTTACTTAATAGTTGCCAACACTCCATACTGTTTAACATTTTGGATGTCAGCATACGGCCCAAAGATTGGGGGATTGAGCATCATGCTCATCCCAACAGGAAATTGTGGTACCAACTGTTCGGTATCGACCATCTGGAAGCTTAGACCTGAAAAATTGGTTGGGCTTCCTGATCTCTGGTTTCTGTCGCAAGCAGTTTTGGTGTCTGTCAGTGATTTTCAGGTAAGACCGAAGATGGACTTGAAAAACTTTTTCTCAATGCTTGTCAGGTTATAGATATTGAAAACTTCAAGCAAAAACTGCACGCTTAAATTACAAGAAAAATACGATATATTAAAACCTGAAGAAAATTGAAGCTATCTACTAGTAGCCTATATTAATGTCCCGTTTTGGTTTACTATAAATGTAATTCCAAATTTAGTGATAGTTTCTTCAATTTTATATAAATGAAACTATACGTTGAGGGTATCTAAGTGGTCCCTTTTCTCTGGGAACAGAGAATTGTTATATAGCCTACGTCATTACTTGGAATTTTTGGTCATTCCATAGTTTGCCAAAATCTGGCAAAAACAATGTCGATATAGCTACGATTAAGTCGTAGTTATGGACATGCTTTCAAAATTGAACATGTGTTGAAAAACTCCAGCATTTGGCCACTATTGTAAACTGTTAAAATTACATTATGCTTTAATGCAGGTCCGCATTGACGCAACCATTGGCGACACTGGTGAAAGTGACATCGCCATTGATGACATCAGCTTTCAGCCTGGTGCTTGCCCAGGTAAGTTTTCACATTTTATCTAGTTGTTTCTTAGACAGCCATTCTGTAGCCTACATGGCAGTTTTCTATCTTGTTTCATGAACAGTCACTATGGCTATTGTACATTTATCTAAGCCGTTTCATGAACAGCCATGCTGTCGTGGTGCATTTATCTAACCTGTTTCTTGAACAGCCATGTTGTCCATTGCACATTATTATCTAACTTGTTTCTTGAACAGCCATGCTGCCAATGGCAATGTTATCTAGCCTGTTTCTTGAACAGCCATTTGTCCATTGCACATTATTATCTAACTTGTTTCTTGAACAGCCATGCTGCCAATGGCAATGTTATCTGCCTGTTTCTTGAATAACCAGTCCATGGCTCATTTATCTGACTTGTTTCTTGAACAGCCATGCCGTCGCTTGCCGCACCCCCTGGGGACTGCACTTTCGACGATGATTACTGTGGCTATGTGGTCAAAAGTGTCCGTCAAGCGCCATACAGCCCCCCATTGTGGAGCATGGTCAGAGGCCCACCTCTTCCCGGTTTTCCATTGGGGCACACCCGTGTTCCAAAGTATAAACTCGGTAGGTTGGAAAAAGTTAGTCAGGATAAAGATCCCCTCACTGTTTTGATCAATTTACTATTTGTTATGATTTTCGTACATCAATTTATTTTGAATTTAAAATTTATTTATTGTTTTGTATGAAACGGAATTTCAATCCTATATTTTTAGTTTCTCAAATTTTCTCATAATTTAATAAATATACTGAATTTCCCCCGCATTTTTCTCACGTATTTTACTGACGTTATTTACTTATAATTACTATTATATTAGTATTTATTTTTACCATGTTTACACCAAACTGCTTTGTCCATACTTTGTCCAGTAGTTTTCGTAAAATTTAAATTTATCAGCAGTTGTATACAAGTTTCATATTGTTTTTATAAATTTCATTAGATTATTTGTTGTATTTTGAACAAAGCTGTGAGTTGACTGAACTTATGATAATTTAAGACCTCTGGAAATCATCGATGTTTACTTGAAACTCATTGTGTTTGTTCTAAAGAATTAGACATTTGCAAAGTTCATTTGGTATAGTTTCATTATCTTGAAGGTTCCACAATTTTCGTAGGTCTTTCTAAATTTGAAAACCCTCGCATAACAATTCCTCGATTGATAAACATAATGGAAATTTCCCTCATTTCCAAAATTTGCAAACATTCAAATATAATTTTCGAAAATTTTCATTCGTCAGAATTTTTTTTAATTCAAAGTTTCATAGTTCGAATTCAAAACGTTCAAGTTAGAATTCAAAATTCAAAGTTGAATTTTTTCCCAAAGTTTTCCTAAAGTAACATTTACAGTAAATTTCACATACAATCTATCTCCTTTTCTTAATTTACTCAAACTTGCAAAAGTGCTCAGGCTTGCTTTTGACTTTTTTTCCCCAAATAGTATGCATTTCCAAACACGGCTCTTATTGTTCCAGTTTCATCAACATTCTAAAGCTACGTCCACGCTGGAGGACGTGTCTGAGAACATAAACATACGTTTTTCTATATATTAAGTTTATGTTCCCAGGAAGATAAAACTTTATGTATTTTACCCTAGTTTCCAGAAACAAGTGGCAACAATCAGCAACAAGAAGTTTCTCAATGCTTTCTCCAGTATGGACGCAGCTTAAAGATGCAAGTTTCCGAAAATTGAAACTTGTGATTTGTTCTGTTTTCTTGTCAGATTCTTACATGCGTTTCGACACCAACAATTTTCAACACGCCCCTCTTGATCGGTCCTGGCTGCTGAGCCCCGCACTTGCAACAGATGGCTCGGTGGCCAGCTTCTGTCTGACCTTTTGGTTCAACATGTTCGCCTTGGCTGCTACCAAAGACGGTCTAGGGGCACTGCAGGTGGGCGTGTTAGGTCCCAACACAACTCTGGAGCAGAATCCGAAGAAGACTGCAACTTGGAGACTGAATAACCACCAAGATCCTAAATGGGAGTTTGCTCAACTTCCCTTCATCTTGGTTAATGGAACGCAAGTATGAAACGATGCCCAAATTTTAGTTATAAGGTTGTATCTCCTGATAATTTTGCAGTATTAACTCCAAAATTAGTAGTATTTTGGGATGGGCATAAAATTATATATGTCTGACACATTTTTACTGTAGATAACCAAGTGATATAACTAGGAATTGGTTATTTCCCAAAATCAGGTGGGGAATTTCGAATAATGAAATTCACATTTCCTGTTTTTATTCATTCGGTAATAGTTATGCCTAATAAGAGGGTAGTTTTTAAGGGGGTATTTTTAAAGTTTGGGATGTCTTACAAATGTCCGATTAAATTGCCAATTAAATATCCGAAAAATGAGATATTTTAAGGAGTTTTGTTATTCATAATAATTCTGACGACATCATTCATAGCAATTGTAATGATGACGTCAATCATAATAATTCTAATGATGGCGTCATCATAGTAAATTAAGACAACGTTCATTAAAATTCTGATGATTACGTCAGTCATTAAAATTTTGATGAAGACGTAATTCACTCAAATTCGAAAGATGACGTCCTTTATTAAATTAAGAAAACGACGTCATTCGTTAAGTTCTGAGGATGCCGTCATTCATATAAATTCTACCGATGACGTCATATATTAAAAATTCTGATATTAACGGCATTCATTTAAATTATTATAATGGCGACAATAATTAAAATTATGATGGTGATGTCATTCATTAAAATTCTGACCATGTCGTCATTTATTAATAATGCTAATCGATACTGACGTCCTTCATTATAATTCTTATGATGCTGACGTCATCATCAACATTTTAATCAATGAGGTCATCATTTATTATGCAGCCCCAGATACAGTGGAATTTGTAAATGAACACGTTTAATAGTGTTGTCATATAAAAGAATGACATTATTCATCTTACCTTATAGGCTATATTTGTAATAATCAAACCCAATGATTGTTTTGGATTCCTTTTGAAAAAAGGGGTTTTCAAGTAACAAAAAGGCCAGGTTCCACTTCAAATCATTCATTCTATCATATTACTCATTTTTAGATTGTGTTTGAAGGTATCGAGGGGCTGCGAACTCTTGGCAATATCGCTGTTGATGACATAGCCGTGTTTCCAATTTACGGAAACGGATCTATCTGTCAAAGTAAGTCATTTTTATTTCAGTTTCTTAGAAATAATGTACATATTCATTGGAGGACGTTATACTAATTTCGTAAACATGCCTGTATCACGCGATTTACATTTATTTCATTGGTGCAAATTCCCTGGAATCAGTGATTTCATGGAATGACCAATATAATGAAGTTTATGCGTGACGTGGTTAGCAATAAATAATTATAAATTAGATACTTCGGAGATTTACAAGTCGCATTTTCTTCGAAAATGTAATGTATGTTATAACTTTATTGAGAGTTAGTTGACTCTATGGTTAATCTTGGCATTCTTAGGTCTTGTGAAAAACTTTCTTCTACATGTAAGGATCTCTGAATTGTTTCTTTTCAAGAAACTTTGATTTTTTTTAAATCTAAGATTCTGTGACAATTTTGTGAATCAAAAGTTGCTTGAAAATTTGTGAATCGTAGCTTTTTGACAATTTACGAATCTATGGCTGTTAAAAAATGTGTGAATCACGTAAACATTTCAGGAATTTTTAGACCTAAAACATTCGTCTTTTAATATTCTGTGCGTGGCAAAATTCTATGAGATTCTGTGGCAATTTTGTGGATCATAGGATGTTTGAAAAGTTGTGAATTTTAGGTTGTTTGACAATTTACGAATCCAAGGTTGTTGAAAAATGTGTGAATCACGAGAAGGTTTCAGGAATCTGTAGATCTGAAACATATATTCGTCTTTTAATACTGTATTCCGTGACATTAAGATTCTGTGAAAACTTCGTGGATCGAGCAAAGGTTGTTTGAACATTTATAAATCGTAAGTGGTTTGATAAGTTGAAAACCTAAGGTTATTGGGAGATGTCTGATTCACGCGAACATTTCAGGAATTATCAATCTGAAATACGAGGTATATAGGCTATTCGTCTTTTAATATCCAATTAAAAAAAACATGATTAATTGTTATGTATGTGAATGTTGGAAAATTTGAAAAAAAATATCTTAGCTAGATGTATTTCTTGCATAATTGTGCGAATTCTAAAATGCTGTAGGCCTATTATTTTAAAAATTCATAAAAGATGGACCTTTGGAAGTTGAAAAGTATAGTGTCCAAGATGACTGGAAATTTAAGAGTTTAATTTAGATTCTTTGTAAATTTAGTATCACAATGCACATTTTTAGAAATTGTCAAACCCAATCGAAACTTTTGTTGTTGGACACATTAGGATCTACTGTATGACTGCCGGAAACGTGCGAGTCCATGTTGACTTCATGAAATTGCTTCCATCCTTGTCTTTGTCATGAGTTTGATGTTGACCGATTCTGTCTCACACCCGTAATAGTTTGATGATTTCAAACATTGTGATGACTTCATGTATATGAGCAAAATACATTTTTGGATTTTGTTCCTGTAGTAAAGCCAGAAAGGGCCCAGCTGAGGGACGGTGACTGTTACTTCGACACGGATGACTTATGTGGCTGGAAGGCGAGCAGCTCAGTAGCCGGTTCTACAACATGGACCCTGGCCAACACTTGGGACGCTCCGAACAATGTTAACGACCACACCTTCGGTGCCCCAAGATGCGGCTTTGCCTACTTCAACCCGGTTGGTTTGCCAGACTCCCAGCAAGCCATTCTGGAGAGTCCGACCATCACCTTGACCAACGGTTCCGTTGGAGCGTGCTTCAGCTTCTGGTTTCTTGCAGCAGGCGATCATCCAGGTAAGTTATCTTGGTAATGTCAGGGTTTCTTATCGAATTTTAGCATCTCCGAAGCATTTCCAGAAATTTTACAGAAGCATGTGCAATTTATTCGTTTTCATTGGTTGCCAAAATTCTAGCAATAAAAGGGATGGACCATTGTGAAACTTTGATAATAATGCTACTGCTTTTACTTTTTATTAGAAAAAGATGATGTAGATTTAAAAATTACATTATTTGGAAAACAGTTTACATTTTTTTCTGCAAATTTTTGAATTTTTTTTAAAAATCGCAAAATTTAGACTCGGAAATTGTAGTTTAATTCCAGTGAAAGGGAGAAATTTTCTACTTATAATGTTTATAAAATTAAAAGAATAATAAATCAAAGAAACCATACATCTTACAAAACGGTATATGTATGATATTATATCCTACTTCATCTTAAAATAGATTTTGTATGAGACACCGTCATGACCGCATTTTTTTTTTCAAAGAACTCGCAATAATTGATCGGTAATATTCGTAAAAAAGTACTTTTGAATTATTTTTCTAGACGCCACACTCATCGTGTCCGATCGGCCAAACCCTACGGTGGGGACCAATGAGGTACTGAGGGTCAAGGCCTCCGACTACCTATGGGACGCCAACAACCCGCAGTGGAAATTCGGTCAGGTGACCGTTGGAATGAACACCACATCTTTTCAGGTAAAATTATTTTTTTTCTGGTAAAGCTGTGCTGTAAATTCAGAAGTTGCAGTTCATTGACGCCTGGCGCGCATTTTTCGTTGCATGCAGGTTTTCGTTTACGCTCTAGGGACGTTTGGCATCATTGCACTGGATGACATCACCATCGTCCCAGTGCCAACTGCCTGTGCCAGTAAGTATGATGCTGAGCAATGCTTTCGCATAAATCATATTTCTAAACTTTTTTTACCGATGTGGCTCATTATTTTAGAATTTATGCATGGGGCAATTCCACTGTTTGAAATTCCAATTCGTTAACTATTCGGTCTGTTCTTCAACTTTATATGCAGTCGTGTTTTTGGAAAATATCAACATTTTTGAAAAAAACGGTCGCTTTTTTGGAAAAATCCCCAAGTTTTTCCAATGAATGACAAAAATTCAATAAATGACGTCATCGACAGAATTCGATTAATGACGTTATCACCAGAATTCGATGAATGACGTCATCGCCAGAAGTCAATAAATGACGTCACCGTCAGAATTTTAAGGAATAGTCATCATTTACCATATGATAGAGCCATATAGGACATTAGGTAATTAGGGACATCTTTGGGACACCCGAAACTCCGAACCTACCCCGTTATGCAGACTTGAGGAAAGTCTAATCGTCGATGGACACACCTCCAGTTGGCCATTCATGAGCGACCCCCTCGACATCCGCCATGACACTTTTATGGTCAATTCGTTAATTCCCGTCTGCATTTCAACACAAACTTTTCAATATGCAATTCATTCTAAAAAAACATTTTCTATTCGGGTTACTCAGGCTAAAGCTTGCATGCGCATGTCCCTTTGGCAGTCGTGAAGTCACACGTGCAAATGGAATGCTTTAATTGGTTTAAAAACAGCGATAACCTTGACCTTGAGTGTTTTTTTTTATTTTTAAAAAATCAATTAGCGTGTCGGTTTTGCACACGTGACTTCAGGTCTGCCAAAAGTGCCGTAGGCTACGTAAAGCAACTGTCTGAATACCCTAACTGAGTGCATTCAAATCTCTCAGGTCTAATGTTGCTCTTTGAGCCATTTTGGTGCATAAACCATTATAGTTTGCGCTAGGAATTGTTATTGAACCATTCGTGGAAATACCTGCAGCAGTAAATTTTGGCAGCATTTTTTCATGGTTGTCAAGAGGTGGGGGGAAAATATGGTAGAAGGAAATAAATTGTGTTTTTGTTTGTTCATTTCAGAGCGGCAGTAATTGCGGACTACGGACACAGCTGTTATTGATTGATGCATTGGTATCACGCAAAGTACTTTCCTATAATTAGCTGAAAATTGTTCGGTTATATAGCATCCAACAAATTACAGGATATTATTTCAGCTGGAATAAATATTTATTGTAAATAAAAGCGTTGGTGGAAATGATGCTGTCACTAAAAACACTTTTGGGGTGATACGCAAGTAAAACTTTCCTCAAGTCTGCATACAGGGCCATTCAAAAAGGACGTCTCACAATTTGCCCAAAATTGGACTCCCCCTAACCCCTTTCCATATTTTCTCCAATCAATCAGGATCCCCCCATTCGGACGTCCGAAACTTTAAAAAAAGACGGGAATTCCCCGTTAAAACTTGCAGCACCTCTCAAACTTCCATGAAACTGTAGTTCTTACAGGTTCCCCTCAGAAATTTTATATTCAAATTCCTTGACTTTTCCAGGTTTTTAAACAAACTTTCCTCACTAACGACCAAATTGACATATACCAATATTATCCGCGAATTTGTAAAATCTACACTGGACAACTTTCAATATTTCGCAAATTTCCTAATGTCAACTATGAACAATTGTAAAATTTGTTCTCGGAAAAGGATGTAAATTTTAAATTTGTTACTCAGAAAAGGTCCTCAGAATTTGCTGCAAGTTTTGCAAATTTCTTTCTCAGAAACTGTTGGCAAATGTAGAAATCTGTACTCAAAAATAGTTGAAAATTGTGCATATTTGTGCTGTAAATGGTTGGAAATCTTGAAAATTTGTATTGCGAGAAGTTTGAACGTTTTTCAAATGCGTCCTCGGTAAAATGGTTAAATTTTGCAAATTTGTCCTCGAAAAGTGTCGAAAAGTTTGCAAATTTGTCCTCAGAAACTGTTGACAATTTTACAAATCTGTCCTTGAAAACAGCGGCAAATGTTTAATATTTGTGCTGGAAGAAGTTGGAAATGTTGAAAATTTGTATTGCGAGAAGTTCGAACATTTTGCAAATGTGTCTTCGGTAAATTCTAACAATTTTGCAAATTTGCCCTGGGACACTGTCGAAAATGTTGCAAATTCTTACTGGGAAATTTTTAAAAAGTTTGCGAATGGCTCCTGAGCTAACCACGTGGAAAAAATAATTTTGGATTGTGACAACTTTAATATGTTGAATTTCCCTGACTTTTTCAAAACATGTCATTTGTCCCTAACTTTTCCAGACATTTCCAAGTTCCCTGACTTTTCAGATCTGGGGAAAACCTTTGTCTAATTGTTGAAGTCAACTTTTGTCTGATTTCTGATAAAACAAATTACGGTTTAAACGAACAAATGTTGAATTGTGACAATTCAATTGAATTAATGACAACATTAATATGTGGAAATTCCATAACTTTTTCAAAACATGTCATTCGTCCCTAACTTTTCCAGACATTTTCAAGTTCCCTGACTTTTTCAGATCTGGGGGAACCCTTGTCTGATTGTTGAAGTCAACTTTTGTCTGATTTCTGATAAAACAAACTTTAAACGAACAAATGTTGAATTCCCTTGAGATTCGAGTTTCAGCTGTATGCCGGCATTTCAAAGATATTTTGAAACTGGCGCCAGGACATTCCAAGCCTCCACCAGCTGGCGCCACCGCTTCGCTTCCCCAACCGTCCGTCAGAGGGCGCAAATCCGCGTCTTGGTGTAGGAGTAGGTAGCTGCGGAGCAGACGAAACGTTTACCTGCGCTTGTTTCATCGATCGTTGATCGTCCATCGTCTTCAGATGCGGGATCCGCGATAAGGCCAGTTCGTTCAGACAATCGCGACATTTTCAGTCCGCCATGGCTCCGCTCAGGTCCGGCGTCTCAGCGTCCGAAGTCCGGCACCGGTCCAAGGCCGGTGACCTGAACGCCGGCTCCCGTTCCGATCCGTTCCGTCTGAACGGCGATGACCGGTGCCGGAGGAGTCCGCGCGAACTGCTCAACGGCCGTTCGTTCGCCGTTATGGTCGTCTATTTTGCGGCCCTGACGGCCCTGGCCCTGTACGTGCACGGACGGGAGCCGGGGGCCCTGGGCCTGCGAGACGAGGCCTCCAATCCCGGGACGTTTATCGAGGAAAGGGCGCGGAGCCACCTGAGGGCCCTGACCGGGTTTGGACCCCGACCCACCGGAAGCTACGAAAACGAGGTGCTGGCCGTGGACTACATCGTACGCCAGGCGGATCTGGTCCGCCAGAGGGCCCGTCCTGTCCATGCCATCGAGGTGGACGTCCAGCGGACATCCGGCTCGTTCAACCTGGACTTTCAGGACGGATTCACCAGCTACTACGGTCGGGTCAAGAACGTGCTGGTCAAGTTCGCCCCGGCGGCCGGAGCCAACCACAGCGTCATGGTCAACTGTCATTTTGATTCTGTGCCCGGAAGCCCAGGTAAGACCAACCATCCAGGCTGCATGGGGAAATATTGACCGCTTTTAATTGCGTGTGGACAGTCCCTATCGATCCGTCTAGCTGTGATGCAGAGCTAATGATGATGTTACTTTTTTTGAGAGTGACATTAAGAATGATGGTGCAGGGTGATAAAATGTGGAATGATGGCCGGGGATGTTGAAAATCTGGATTTTGGCATAATTACTGCGGCGTGGTTGTGGATATACCGCCGTTAATGATATCTATACAGATTGCGCGCATTAATAATCCTGTCATTAGTATTGACCATGATTTGCCCCCATTGACAACACTTATTTAAACTTCGCGCGCCACACATTCCTCACTCGTATTTCCAAATTGCGCCACTATACAAGCATGCGCATGTGCAGAATGAGTGCGAAAAGTCGTCATTACTGTCCACAGATACGCGTTTCTAAACAAAAATTGTCATTACAAATGATCGGCGTGCTGCCCCCTGCGCCTTTAAGCCCCTATCACCAACCAACCAACCAACCAACCTTAAGCCGCCATTACCAAACTATCAACACATGATCGTGTAAATGTGGCAATGTAATATGAAAGCGAATGATGCAACAATTTTGTAATGCCATTCATACTGTTTTGACCTTCTGAGAGTTACATTAAGAATGATCGTGTGGGGTGAAAAATGTGGAATGATGGCCGGTAATGATGAAAATCCGGATTTTGGCATCATTACTTGGGTGTGGATTGGTAATTAATTGCGTGGTTGTGGATCCCGCCATATAATTACTACATGTATGCAGAAGGCGCGCATCATTAATCCTGTCATTGGTATTGACCATGGTAGGTTTTCCCAATCATTAATCGGGTCATTAAATTTTGCCCGTACGCATTCCTGATTCGTATTTATAATTTGCGCCATGTAGTGTACGCGCGTGTGCAGAACGATGGCAAAAAGTCATTACTGTACACTGTGTACAGCAAAAATAGTCATTTTGAATGATCGTTTAAGGTTGAAATGTAATGAAAGAGAATGATGCAACATTTTTGGAGGTAACGTACATGTAATATCATTATGGTTAATTGATGGCATTATTAAAGAACGTGTGCAGTTCCCTATTGATTGTGTAAGATTGAAAAGTAATGAAAGCATAATGATGCAAAAATGTTGTAGTTAATGGCATTATTACTGAACGTGAAGGGTCTGCATGACACACGGGGTTACGTATCCGGGGATGGCGTGTACTTTAATGTCGTAATAGTTTCACATCACAAATTTAAAATTTTGTCAACAGTTTCACAGGACAAATTTTGAAGATTTTCAACAGTTTCCGAAGACAAACTTGCAAAATTTTACTCGTTCTCCGAGCACAAATTTGCAAAATTTTCAACGGTTTTCGAATTAGGATTTGTATAATTTTCCGTGGAGAAATTTGAATGAGAAAGTTGAGCATAAATTTTCAAAATTCTCAACCTTTTCAGATGACACGTTATCAAAATTCTCTACCTTTTCAGAGTTCAAATTTGTAATAAACCTTGGGAAAGTCAAGGTAGTTGAATGTGAAATTTCTGGGGTATTTATGTTGAGGACATTTTTCGATCAATAACAGCGTGTAAACTATGAAGTACAAGAGGGAAATTAAATATCAAACAAAAATTAACTCAGAGCCCCTAGCGGGGAATAAGTTCCGTTTAACCTTGTTAATGTTTTTTAATGATGGCCATGTCCGTGTCCAAAAAATAAAGCTGTCATTTTGGCAAAAAATAATGCTGAACGCCATTCACACAAACAGAAGATTAATTTGTGGAAACAGTGGTATCGTTAGAAATGTTTGCTATTGGAGACCGGTAATGTACGTTCTTGAGATTGTCTGAGATCACCTCAGTGCGGATACATTTTGAAAATAATTTGTTGTGCTTGTACATTGTATGTGGAAAATTAAATTGTTCATCAAAATCCTGACAGTAATTGCACCCGTACGTTGAGGTAGATGTCAATTTTCAACTCTCGAACCAGGCAATCCTCCTAAAACGGAGGATTGCCTTCCACGAACGATTAACAATTAAGGTGAAAGTAGACAAAAAAAAGACCTTCACGCCACTTATTTGTCCTGAAGTTCCTTGGAAATCGCATCGCGCAGGGTTCCCTCAGACCTGGAAAAGTCCGGGAACTTGAACGTGTCTGTAAAAGTCAGAGAAGAATGACTTATTTTGAAAAAGTCAGGGAAGAATGAATTATTATAAAAAGTCAGGGAAGAGTGACTTATTTTGTAAAAGTCCAAGAAGAATGATATATTTTGAAAAAGTATGGGAAGAATGACATATTTTGAAAAAGTATGGGAAGAATAACATATTTTGAAAAAGTATGGGAAGAATGACATATTTTGAAAAAGTCAGGGAATAATGACATATTTTGAAAAAGTCAGGGAAGATTGACATATTTTGAAAAAGTCAGGGTAGAATAAATTATTATAAAAAGCCAGGGAAGAGTGAC
>JAQGAO010002776.1:0-18643 GCA_034697705.1 Ommatoiulus sabulosus
CAATTGCGGCAGAGCGATCGGCTTCAATTTTGACAGCGATTAAGTCACTGGTAGATTCTGCAAGGCCATAAAGCATGATGTTATGCCGGCACCTGGTGCGATCCTCCTGTTCAGAAAACACAGCAGGGAGGAGCTGGGAGATTTGAGGGGTGGGGGAGACATCAATGGAGGCAGTGGATGTGCTGGGAGGGGAGGGAAGTTTGTCGCTAAATTTGGTGTGGGGATTGTTTTGGCTAATATACTGGATACATGTTTAACATACCATATTATTTAAAAAATATGACATGTGTTTTGATATTTTATTTTATATTATATATAAATAACATATAATATGCATATATTGCATATACAGTATTTATCGCAGAGCAAAAAATTCTTATAATGCTCACGCACCGCAAGACGGAATTTTCACTAAATCAGGGTTCTAACAGAAATTTCATTTTCCACTTCCCTGACTTTTCCAGGTTTTAAAAAAAATTGCAGGAAATTTTTCTGCAAATTTGACAATTTTGTGTTCGGAAAATTTAGAAAGTTTTACAAACTTGTACTCAAGAAACAAGGAAAATATTGCAAATTTGTTCTCGAAAGACGTGGTAAATATTGCAAATTTATACTCGAAAAACGTGGACAATTTTGCAAATTGGTACTCGAAAAACGTGTAAATTTTTCAAATTTTTATTAGGGAAATGGGCCCTGATGAAGCATTAATTTTTGATCGCTACAACATGACCACGTATGTTGAACTTCACTGGCTTTTTTAAAAGAACCTATTCTTCCTTGATTTCTCACTGAATTTTCCAGACAGGAACTAAAATAAATTTTATTATATTACTTATCGTTTGTGTATTGTTTTCTTTAAAGTTTACTTTAATAAGATACATCGACGACATCGACCATCAGCAATTGCTCAGCAACGTTTCGGGACCATGTCCCTTTATTCAAGCTCTAAATAAGTTTAAAAAAAGTTAAAAATGAATTACACGAAATTATAGAAAGTAAAGAACAAGTAAAACATTTGTACAATCTAAAGAATACAAATATGCATACTGCACAGCGAGGAGAACAGAAAAAATTAACGTGATGGTTAAAATAACGCTAAAAACCAAAATTTTACTATAGTTGCATTGGCCCAATGACCATGTGAAAAAGTAATAAAATGCGAAAAAACCCAAAAAGAGGCAAATCATGAAAACGGTCTCTTACCTAGCTTTATATGGAAAATGCCTCCATACACGTGGAGGGACGTTAGCGTCATGTAGGGGTATGTTTGGTCATGACTTTGCTTGCTTTTTAGCTGTTAGCCATCAGCCGTGAGCCGTTTTGTTTTCAAATTTGTCTGCCCCACGAACATATGGGGTATGGATGCATCTTCAATATTGTTTGGAATTGGGTTCCATAAGAATGTATTAAGAGGGAAGTTTGTTGAAGTTTGCTAGGTAAGGGACCGTTTTTATGATTTGCCTCATTTTTTGGGTTTTTTCGCATTTTATTACTTTTTCACATGCTCATTGGGCCAATGCAACTATAGTAAAATTTTGGTTTTTAGCGTTATTTTAACCATCACATTAATTTTTTCTGTAATTTTTTCTGTTCTCCTCGCTGTGCAGTGTGCATATTTGTATTTTTTAGATTGTACAAGTGTTTTACATGTTCTGTACTTTCTTTAATTTCGTGTGATTTATTTTTAACTTTTTTTTAAATTTTTTTTTCACTTATTACATGGTCCCGAAAGTTGCTGAGCAATTGCTGATGGTCGATGTCGTCGTTTTATCTTATTAATTTCTTATTACCGACCACTTGAAGATGGCTTCATTTGGGAATATTTTGTATAGAAAACAATAGATTTCATTCTATATACATTCATTGTTGTAACTGACAAGAACTGTATTTTAGACGACATGCACTTCATGTCAGAAAAGAAGAAAGCCGATGCTGAATTTTATACAAAGCACAAATTGGCAGAAGCAAATAAGGTGCCCATTTTGGCAGAACTGCATTTTTTACTTAGACAAATACACGTGCATTACCAATTAAAATGTCTAATCTCTCATATAGCTCTTGTTGACGAAGGAATATCTGGAATTGAAACGGTATGAAGCCATAACGACCAACAACAAAGTTTATTTTGGCAACAACATTCCGAACATTTTCATAGATAACGTGTTTCGTGATAAGGACAACCTAAATGAAGCCCAGGTCTCGAAAAAGCTTGATAATAGCAAGGTAATTTTTACTACACAAACCAATTTAGTACTAGCAAAATCGTGCTTAATTACCAGTTGTACTTTTTGATAAATTTTATGTCTTTTTAGATTTCCACAGAAGATTCTCACCCCAGAAGTTGAACATATCAGGAATTTTAATCACTGGAATGGTTGTGCATAGTTTTATCCTATAATAACTTGCTACCCATTTTTCAAGAAGATAAATTCTTTTATATTTTTTGTTTCAATTGTCCCCACGCCAGTTACTCCAAAAACTAATGGAAAGAGATCAGTTGCATGAATTTTACAATATGGTGTTGTTTTTTTTTGCAAATTTTCTTTTAATTTTCATTTCTTTCTCAAACGAACATCCTAATAATTTGTTAAAAGCCCACAAACATGTAAGCAGAAATAGTTTGGTTTCAAATGCAAAATAAAATAAAAGATTGAGCCAAGTATTTCAAAAATCTTACTGTTCGATAATTTTCTAGAATAAATGCATCTTAATGATATAGTTTTCTTGGATACTTATAAGCTTGAATGACAACCCATTATTGCAATATTAATTAGGGATTCATTTAATGGACCTCTTTGAGAAAGCAGTGTTTTTTACCTGGTCAAGTAGTTTACTAGGAATACATTTTACACTTCAATGTCAGATTGCTCATTTTTCATGTATCTTGATCGTATTGTTAATATTAGTTTTACGATGATTGTGTATGTATGAATGGATGAAGTGTCATTGCACTCGTTTAAAATGGGCCTACAATTTAGCAAGTGCCTTAATTAGTATAGTAATTACCTACTATCCAATTCTCATAAGTATGCATCTTATAAATTAAGATTCAATTAAATGCACATGCAATTAATGTTTATCTTTTTTTAGTAAGTACATTCATGGTTTATTCAATTACTTGTCAACATGTATTTTATTGCTGCAAAACGAGGCATATAATTGTTTTTTCCAGGTAGAGCACAGTTTAAACAATAAGAATGAGTGATTATCAACTTTCATACGTGGAGCTATCCTAAAAATGCAGAACTTATTGATTGCAAAAAAACATACTGCCGTAATGCATTGTGCTTGTTGTACGCATCATTTGCAGCATCCAAATGTGTATTTGTATTAAATAATGTTGTACAATTGCCGTATAATTTAGAACAAATCATGCCAATGTTTGGAAAACAATAAATGTTGTAATACTAAGTTGTTCAAAGTGAGTCATCCATTTAGCATATTTGGTTATGGATATCCCAGCAGAAAATCCGCCACCATAAATATGCAGTTTTAAAAAGTGCAATCGGCAGTCATTCTACAATAATACTGCATTCATCTGCTATATATTGGAACCAAAGATTGTGGAAATACTGTATATCATTATTAATACAATAAAAGTTAAAATTTTTATGCCATTTATTTGCAATATTAAAGTGGTTTTTTTAAATTGTACAATGATTGTACGTTAAAATCACTTTTAATAGTTAATTTCTAGTGAAAAAATTGCACCAATTTTGCTAATCAATTTACGTTCCGAAAATTTCTCTTTTATAGCAAAACAACAATGAAAGTTTTATTGCAGCAAATAAAAGTGCAATTAATTGTCCAATTTATGGCAAAAAAACCACTTTTTTTAACATTTTATGATTGCGCTTTTCTCTAGGGCTAACAAGCTAGTATACATGTAAATAAAACCAACTATATGTGACACAGATTTTAATTTACTTATGGAAAGTTTGCAAGATCAGTGCTTATAAACTTGCAACTTTGTACTGAAATAAGTTCAGCATGTGCTTCATAGTTCAAAGATTTACGGGGCAAAGGCACAAAATCGTACGATTTCGAGTTTTCACCTAAATTTCTGCACCGGTTGAATATGCTGTATTTGTTAAAACTATAAAAAAAAAATACAATTTTAAAATACAGAAAAAAAAAAAAAAAATTCAAAATATCAATTTTCGCAGGTAGCCTAAATCTGCAATTCGATTAATACAACCAAAATTCCAAAATATTTGTCCCGTTTATACAACGTGAATCATTTCTGTTTTGAAGTATCAAATAAGTTTCAAAGTGCATATACATGTAAAACGCCCCATTCCTCCAACAACCGATCGAAGGTCAACTTTTGATACACTCTGTACTTGCACAGCACTGAGGTCACTGGTTGTCTAGTCTGCATGTGACAAAATGGAGGTGAGTGCTGTTTTGCTGATATTTAATTTAATTTATTCTGCTACAAATGATAAGCAACCCAATAATAAAGCCCAAATCGAAGTATTAAATTGTAAATGATTTTGACATCCTTCGAAACGTGGCTTTTTAGCTCATGTCTACGCATGTAGGCCTATGTGTGGGAGGTTCTATAGCCTACTGATTTTCGAGATTTTCCACAGAATATTTTAACTGTCATTTGTCATTTACTTGTAGGGCATGAAGAAATACGTTCACCAACTATTACAAAGGTATATAGTCTAACGAGAATTAACGCTTTACGATATAGGGTTTATAATCAGCTTGCACTTAATTATTTCTTGTACGTTCTATGTTATAGGGTAGAAGGCCTGCACGCAGTTGTCATTACAGATAGAGATGGCGTTCCTTTATTAAAAGGTACTAAAACCATGCTAAAAGGACGTAGCAATTGTTGGTGTCTTTAGACCGCGGGTCGAGCTATGAAGCTCTGTTAGCTGATATTAATCGTGTTGTCAGTATTAAAACAGGCAGCACATCGCTGCTCGTTTGTCCAACCCTCCCCTGCATTGGCTTGGTTGGTTGTGAATTTTAAAAGTTGGCCTATTTCTGCACACGAGAGCTAATCGCCAATGCTACGGGACCTCTGTTTATAACTCTCGTCCAAAGGACCGCCACTTAATTATGGCGAATTCGACTCACCCAAGAAGTGCACACCGGCGTGCACCAGGTGTACGTTTCTGCACCCGTTCCATGCACCCAGCTCAGAAATGGTGCATACTTTACTGAACTGGGTGCACCCTACGTTCCCTTTTCGACTGGTTACACCCCGTGCACTGGGTGTGCATCGCCTCCACCATCAAGGGAGCTGGTGGATGCGGTGCACCCAACATGGCAGATAGGGTGGTCGGGAGGTCGCATTGCGCAACACATGGCCCGTCATCGGTTTACACCCACCAGAAAATGTAACTGCACCGGTGTGATGAGTCGAATTCGTTATTAATCTTCATCGTAGTTTTTCATTTATAAACAGGCGTAATCTTAACAAAAGTTTGAAAAGGCAGATTCATTTTTATTTCTTCTAAATTTGTTGCTAAAGAATGATATTGTAGTTATACCATTCATGTTATATGACAAATAACATTTTCCTGCTGTTATTTTGCGCTAATGTTTTTATTTTCACTTTTGCAGACTTTGCTGTTCGAAATGCAGCTCAAAGATAACAAAATACGCGATTTAAGCGAGCAGTTAAACCAATTGCAGGTTAGTAGCATCAGGATAGTATAGTTTGGAATTATTTTTGTCTATTCTTGTTGCATAATTACATTTTCCAAATATGGTTTTGGTTTTAAAAAAGGCCCAACTCGAATCTCGGGCTGATGATTTCATTTGCAAGGATGAACTCATTGCCAAATTGCAAGATTCGCTTTTGTCCGCTGAAAGAAACTTTGAGGTGAAATCAGTTTTGCATCTAAGAACTTTTTATGTAGAAAGGAAAACGGTCACTAACGAGGCTTATCTTAATAGGAACTTTCGGCTCGGGCGAATAAGGTGAGCGAATGCGAACTGATCATCGAAGAGTTGAAATTGGACTTAATTAATAAAGAAAGCCAGGTCAAGGATGCTAAAGCTACGTACAGCGGAGAATTGAGCGACAGAAATGAAAAACTGGCAAATGCTGAAAAGGAATCTGAGAAGCTGAACAGTGTTTTTAGAGTGAGTTTTATACTCTTACACACAAATTTGTACATGGTCTTTATGCAAATTAGTTGATCTTACAATTTTTAATATCGATAATCATGGAGAAGTATATGTATCACGAGTGTAACTGCTGGTTAAAATTATTGACTTGCTATGTACTTCAAACTCTGTACATTTTCACTATTGTCTTATTTTAGGAGCTTGAAAATGACATGAGGCATAAAGCAGACGAAAACAAATCCCTTTACAATCTGCTATTGGAAAGCAAAAACTCTCTTGCTGAATTGCAGGATAAATTACAATCACAGGATGGTGAGCTGCTTATATTTGAAAAATTGTAATCCGTACTTTGAATTTTTACTAACTCATTTCTCGTTACTTCAGAGTATTTTGAGAAAATTAGGTGCTGTTTGGATAAAATGCTTTTTGAAGAAATCGACTTGTCGAATGAAAATGTGCTGCTGGAGAACGATAAAGTTTTCCATGTGTTGGACGATTTTTCCAAGCTGGGCAAAATACTGCGAAAGGTAACTGCTCTGTGTGGACGGAGTAGCGACTTCCAAAAACTCGATTCGCAAACGTCATCGCCCCCGCCGGACTCTGCACTGAAATCCGGGTTTTCATCGCCAGTTGAGCTCCACCACTTTGACCTGATCCGCGACAGCCATGCACAGGAGAGTGCAGCGTCTCTCCTGGCGACCAACCTAAGGTTGAAAAAGGAAGTTGCCAGGCTAGAGATGAAGGTGACGGAAGCCTCGCTCAGCAGCAAGCTCCTTGAAGAGCAGTTAGATGGCTCACGCAATCAAATGGAGCTGCTGCTGAAGCAGGCTGAAGATTCTGGCCGTCACGATGTGTCGAAGGTGGGCAACCTTACTTGTTTTGTCTTAGAAATTTAATTTTTTAAATCCAACTATGAAACTCTTGAAGTGTTTGGCATAGTACTCAAATTAGTAATCTTGACCTCGATTGCACAGTTTATACAAATGGGTAGTGACTGCAACTGTGTATGTGCTCTCTGCATCAATTTCCTCTCTGTACAGACTATATAAGTTTAAATTCTAGTCTTAAATAGTTCACAAATGGCATGACAAACCTTGTTAACTTGGGTAGAACCTTCGTCCCTTGGCAAACCTATTAAAGGTCACATCATTTCTTTTGGCTTGCAGATAAATCGCCTTCAGTTCATGTTACAATCCACTGAAGGGACAGTGAGGATGCTTGGCAGAAAGGTGAAATATTACCGTTCGCTTTTGGCAGAGTCAGGCTTGACGTCGCTGCTTTCCCAAAGAAAACTGAGTCATCATAGCGACACAAACCTTGCACTTGCCATGCCCTCGCATCATCGGTTGAGTGGTGGTGTCGTCGGCAGTCCAATAATGGAAGCGCAATTTGCTACCCAATTCGCACCGTTGGGAAAATCTGCCAGTTTTAGTGCACCAGTCACGCCGATCAAGGATATTCCATCTGGATTATTTATGGATCTGAATAGGGTTACCTGTTCGGCATCGCATTTTGAAGAATTGAATTCTTTGAGGCGAGCATTGACTGAAAAAGACGACATGCTCGACAAACTTAAATCAGAAATTGAGACCCTTAGGATCCCTCCACCCGACGTTGTGGATGCGTATTGTCAAAGCGATCTTGTGGAAATTCCACACGGCATTGAACCATCACTTGTCAAGGATGCGGACGCCTGCAGACGTATTGCAGAATCTCATCACACCAGTGAACTGTTGAGGCGTCGGCTGGAGGAATTGGCCGATTTCTTGGAAAGTCTCCTGAATTTCGACGAGAATGGGACGTTGGACCTCAGCAGCCTCACACCCCGTAAGTTGGCCACCATTCGGAACCAGTTGGAAGAGACCAGGGAGCTGTCCAGCACTTTGTCGCAAAGCCTCATGGGTTAGTAGAAACTGCATTAACGTACAGTATATGCATAAAACATGGCAGAAATCATAGTCTCAAAACGAGCATGCCTTAAAACCTCATCTTCTTAATTATCTGATAGAAATTTTATATTTTGTACATATACATCAAGAATTATTTGTTAGTTTTTATCATCGCTGGATTGTTTAATACCAACGTAACTACTTATCATATCCTTTGCCACTTAATGGTATTTTTAATTTTTATTTAGCCTATTGAATCTGTCGAAATTAGAATTATTCCGATAGTAATCTTGATTGTAGTAAAATAAAATTCAATGCATTGATATTTTTCTTAATCAATACATTATGCTCTTTTAATTTTTGGGCTAAAGTTTTAATATCAGCATTTTCAAATCACAAAAAAATAATAATTTGTCGATAATTCAAATTTATTGTAATCTTACTGCATGCTGGTAATTGCTTAAAGACTTTGATTCATCTCGTATGTCAGTTAAAAAGTACTGCTTCTGCACAATCATGCAATTTTTTTACCACCAATTTCTTGAATTTCCACTCTTTTTACAGCTCTAGATAACACGTTCGCATTGTCCGAAATGTCAGACGCTGGTCAGAGATTAGTCTCCAACGAGCCTGGAAGCGATTCTGGCTCTTCAATCACGGGTCACGAACGCGATGGTTATGCTACCCTCGTCAACTCTCCAGCAGATGGCGCCGTCAAACTCCAGCAAACATCAAAATCTTGCAGCCGAAGCCTGGCATTGGGTGGTGGTGCATCTGGAAACAGAGAATCCATGCTGGATAATTACCTTCTGGTCCTGCAACCAAATTCGAACGCCTTAAATGGTACCCTCTCTGTGGATGTGGACGATGAGCTTCCAACCTGCTCACTGTCTAACTTTGGTTTGCAACACTCGTTTCTGTCTTCCACAAATGTGTTCGAGAGTGCCAGAAAGAAGAGAGAAGAAATGTCCGAATCTGATTCCTGGTCGGAGCCCGATCGTCACGTGTCTCAGCAACGAATCGGACTGGAGAGTTCACAAGTGACTCCGAGTGCTGGAAAGATTAACGGCAGCAGCACCACGGAGTCGGAGATGGCTTCAGAATTTTCCACCTTCCCCATAAATCGCTGTCGAAGTGTCAAAGGTTTAACGTCACCAGGTATTAATTTTTTGTAAATATGTGGGGTCTGCATAGTTAAACATTTTCAAAAATAATCTTACTAATAACTACAAAATTCTAGTTCCATTTCGAATTTAGTATTTAGTTTTATAAAATAACCTTGGTTTACCTTTTTCTGGAAAACTTTACAGCTGTTCTTATAAAAGCATATTTCTTTCTTAGGCAAAGGAAATCCTCAGTTAGGTTCATCGGTACTTCGTATGCTAGCTCAAGCTGATGAATTAGAAGAATTAAGCACATCGTTTAAAGCTAGGCCAGCTTTGACTCATTCCACTTTTAGCGGCTCAATTGGAGCCGCTAAGCAAAACTCGGGTTCTCCTCCGTTAAAGCCTCATAGGCGCCTGAGAAGCAGAAGTGGTGACTTCTCATCAAGCGGAAAGTCACCCCTCAAGATTGACATTTATTTACGCGAGATTTCTGAGCTGAAGAAGAGGCTCGAGGAATCTATCCATGCTTACGACCTGCTCAGGGAACAGTTTGAGAAGCTTCTTGCAGCAAGTCCTACAGGTAAATGTTAACTAATTAAATCGCTTGCTTATTCACGGAAGATGCTGATATTGGACTTACTTTTTTAGGAAAGGCTGATCTGAAAGATGAGTATGCAAGTGTGGTTCAAAAGCTTTATGAGCAGTTGGAAAACAGCAAAGCACAATTGGATTATAAAAACCTGCAAATACAAGATGCCAAAAAGGAAAATGCCTTATTGTTGGCAGATGTAAGGTTCAGTCTTGTTATTTCAGTATTTGAGTAATTTTCTAAAGGAGATGCTGAAGTAAATATCCAACCTGATTGGATCATTTTAGATAGTTTTGGATCTTTATTTAGGCTTATGATGTTACAATTTTGATTTTACAGATCCAAGATTTGACCGAGAAGTTTGAATCTTATAAGGAAACCATCGAATCCCTCCAGTCGATGTTAGGAGAACAACAAAAGACGTCCAAGGAATCTTCGAGAAAGGTGGAACGTCTCGAAGCTGCCGTGGCAGAGCGTGAGCGTGAATTGACAGAAGTGAAAGCCGCCCGAGAGCAGTCACAACAGTCGCTGACGAGGGCCAAGCAGTTGATGCTTGACAACGAATCAGCTTTGAAACACCTGCGGGATTTAAGCACTGAACTGGAAAAAGAGTGTGACAGGCTGCGGCACGAGTGTGAAAGGATGGAACAAGATGAAAGGTGTCATGAAGAAACTGTGAGAATACTGAACAAGCAAGCTGAAGAGCTGAGGAGGAGCGTGGAATCAAGCCAGAAGCTTTCTGTGGAGCAGGAAAAAGAGAAAACCTCACTTCTTTGCCGCATCAATGAACTGCAACATTCCATTGCTACAAAAGATGAGGAAGCTGAAAGGGCATGCAGGGAAATGCAAATTCTTCTGGCGTCCAAGCAACAGGAATTGGAAGAAATTGAAAGAGTCAAGTCAGAGTGAGTTGAAAACATTTGTCACCAGATTTCCTGTGTGCATTGAAAATAACCTAGTTTTTATGCATCTGAAAGCCTGAATAATTTGTCACCCGACAAGCTTCAGTCTCCTGAAATCCTTCTCAGATTTTCTAACAGGGCATTTTTGTTTCTCCTTAGTGTGGAGTTCCACATGACAGAGCTGCAGGCACAGGTGGAAACATTGTCTTCTCTCAACCAGGCTTTGAAGATTGAACTGCAGATGTATGAAAAGATGAGCAGACTTGAACATGACAGCGGTAGTCCTGGCAAAGTTGATGACTCTGAATCCGGAGTCGACCTGCTCATGACTGAGGTCAGGAGCCTGCATATGCAGCTGGAGCGCAGCGTAGAAACCAATCAAGCACTGAAGGCGCAGCTGGAAAAGAAGGCATCACCTTCAGGAGAGGGTGGACGCCTTCACTTGGACTTCAGCGAAAGAAGTGAGGAAAACTGCAGGAACGTGCACTGGCCATGCCCAGTCAGCTCGCCTGACACAGCGTCTAGTTTCTCGTATGTTTCGGGAATGTGTCAAAGCCATGTCTCGGAGCAAGCCGACGTATATTCGTCTCCTGATCTCGGCATCGAGTCTGATCGCAGCCGGCTCTCCAGCCTGGACCGGAAGAACTCGTCTCAGAAATCTCATTACCTGCAGCCGGGATTCCCTGGTTCAGGCGAGTGGACTGTTACCAATTCTGCGCCACCACGTACCAACGCTTCCAAGGAGGTTTCATACAAGACTGCAGATACTCGATGCCTTAATTTGACATTTCCTGCTTGCGGAAAAGCCGTGTCAGCTGAGACGACCATTGCAGAGTTTGAGGATGAGGGTAGGAAGCCACACTTAATCTCCTATCCTGCAGACTATAATGCGCTGAAAAAGGCCATTTGCGACGGACTGAATGTGTTGCGGACAATGAGGAGAAAGGCCAAAGAGCGCCTCCTAGCCCTGAAAAGTGACGTTGAAAAGAAAGTACGAGATGAGGAGTATGTGGCATGGAAGGAGGCGTACCTTGGCTGTGATGCCCTCAAAGCGTGCCTGCAGGAAAGTTGCCACCTGGTGGGCAAGTTTTGGTCAGTGCCTCTGCCACTCGTACCGCTCAACGCCACATCTCAAGGTTCAATGGCCAGTGGAAAAGAGGCAAGTGACCTTACGATTTGGTTTGCAGTGCAATAGCGTTCAGTTTTTCCAATTTCATTTTTATTCGTTGTTTGAAAAGAGCACTTGGTATTTAAATATTGGTAGCTGTTACCTTCAGTATCTGGTTATAGCTGAGGAATTTAAATTGTCGTCATCTGTTATTTGTAAGATGACGGAAACGTCATTTTACCACCATGTTTTTAATTGTGGCATCAAAGATCTAAATGCTGTTTTTGCTTGAATCAGGATAACCAATTAAGCTTGGAAGAGGATCTGATGCGACTTTATCACGAGCTAGCCAAGGAGAAGCTAAGGGCAGAGCACGCGTTAGAAAAACTCGAGGTAAATTCAATTTAATGCAGCTGTTTTGTGCTATTTATTTTGTACTTGTGTAGTGTGTAACTTGGCAACTTTATCATCTTTAGATTGCCAAACGGCGGGAAGCTAAGATGGAAAAATTCATTGTCAAAGAACGTGAGTGCTGTGTTTTTTTTCTTTCTCTTTTCTGTGTGTTTCAATGCTCAACCTTCCAAAAAAATCAATAATTTCATAAATTTTAACTAAATTCAGTTTTGTTTTGTTTTTCAAAATGTTTCTTAGTTTGTTGTTAATGAATAATCCTATTGTTGATTTCTTTCAGTCAAAAAGACTCACAGCGTATTGAAGTTGACCGGAGGCAAAATGGAACAGCAAGCCAAGGCTTCTTCGCCGCAAAAGTAAAATAATGCCAAAAAATCTGAATTGAAAAGTTCTTAGGTTGCTTTTTTTCTCATAATTTTATAAAATCCCCCAATGAATTTTAAACTTTTTTTTTTATTATTTTACTCGAACATGAAAGCCAAATTTAAATTGTTGGACCCATGCGCAGAATTCCAACTAGCCGCATGATGCTCTGCAATGCCAAAATCCCGTGCCATATATGTTTTATTCAAACTTGGCTTTATTTTACAGTTTTATTTAACCATCTAACTTTTGAAACGTTTGCCAAAGATATTTTTCATGAATACGTGTATCCAGAGTACTCCTTGTGAGTGTTCTCACAATGTTAGAAACAGTGCTTTTAGGACACTTGTTGTAATAGTCACATTTGAAGAATCTTAATTTTACAAAAGCTTAGAATATTCTCTAATTGAGTTAGAGATTTGCTCCTGATTGCCTTGGATTTTCATGCTTCAACAATTTTAATGGTGGAAATTCTCAAAGCGAAGTCATTCATTGAGAGCAGTGTACTGACTATATATTGTCACATCGTAAACCGAACAGTTAGACAATGCATTTAGGTGGGTTGGCCAAAGATCATGAAAGAAAAATGTGACAATATAAAATTTAAAAAGAAAAGCTTCAGTCCAAGAATTCACAATTTGGTGAAATCATTTTCGGGAAATTTTGCGTGTGATAAGGCTGTTGCAAAATACACAAAATGCACGACCATTTTGACAATATCAGATTTTACCGTCTGTCCATTTATTGAATGTGATTGCATCCAATTTTCAAATTAGTTTAGCTTTAGCATTACGGAGGAGAAATCTGGGGTATGTGCCAGGCAAATGGTTTCTTGATTTTTGCCAATTCGTGGTGATTTTTTGTATTATGAACAATACTTGAGGGCTCATCGCCTTATGTTTAATCACGATGAGCTTACTGTACAGATGCCACCTATTTAGGTGCGGCCAGTTTTGGTGTAAAAACAGAGTCCGTTGTATTTGTACATTTTGGAGTCGCAATAATCGCAGACTTTTGTGAATGTGAATTTTGTGCGGTTTCTGTCGGTTGCGTTGGTAACGCCGATGATTAAATCTATTTTTATTGATAAATATTTAGTGATTTTATTCAGCAAAATGAGATTGAACCCAAGGACATGTTCGGACAGCCCATCAAAATCTGCCGTAAAAGTAGCCAGAGAAATAAATTACAACGATGTATGCAAATCCCACAAATTTTTATGAAAATTTCATACAACTTTCCAGCGATGACAGTTCAGTCCGAGATTTCCTATTATTTTTGTAAATTGCTTTAGATGCCTGCATTCTTTGTAATTCACCCATCGTGAAATTCATCGGACGGTGGTGCACTCGTTGCCAGATCCTCACGTGGGATTCTAGACGGAATTTCCACCAAAATTTCACGTTTAAATTTGTGCTATTTTTACAAAGTTCACTTAATTCTGACTTAAGTGTTGTGCTGCAAGGGCGATGGGGGTCAGCAAGACGCCCATAGTCATGGTCACAACCCTTCTGATGATGTTCGTCATTCGTTCGGTCATGGTCTTCACCGCAGTTCCGGTGGCTGATAACGTCGAGTTGATCTCGTTGAATTCGCTCAGGGCAGAAGACAAGGAATCAAATTGAACGCCCGTACTGACCACTACTGTCGACTGGAGAACCTCAGAGGTAGGTGTTGCAGAGACGGAGACTGGCTCTGGCTGCGTGGATGTTGCGGAGACGGTGACAGTCCTCTGCTGCGTTGCCGTTGCAGTGCTCGTGAACACGGTCTCTGTGCTGACCACTGCTCGCTTGACCACTCTGGTCTTGGTTGAAGTGAATGCGGCATAAACTGTGCTGCTGGTTGGCTGCAGAGTGACTGTTGCCTTTTGCGTGCTGCAGGAAATGCTGCTATTCATGACGGTGTCTCTCCCAGGATTGGGTGCTGTGACACTGTCCAGCGCTGGCGTCTTAACTGCGGAAGATGACTCGTTGACATCTACTGCAAAATTGACGTCCAACTGCTTGAAACTACCTTGTAGCGATGCAGTCAAGACGGACGACGTGCAGATGGTCAAGAGCAGAACAGCAAAACTCCAGCAAGCTTTTATCGAAACTGAATATTTTCGGGGGAAAAAATGAAAAATAATTAAGTCAAAGGATCTTGACCACTAAATGGCTAATTTATTTCTGTTGAGATTTGCAGTAGGAAAACTGAATTTTAAACTGCAACCAACTATAACTGTTTTATAAGATAAACCCGCAGTATTTTTGATTGTTTTATCAAGGTTCCAGAAAACCTGGAAAAGTCAGAGAACTTGAAAAATCTGGAAAAGGCAGGGAAGAATGGCTTACAGTAGCCTACCGATGGCTTATTTTGAAATAGTCAGGGAAATTCAACGTAGTCATGTTGTTGCGATTCAAAATTAATGCTTTATGTGATTAGCTCAGGGCCCATTTTCCGAGTAGAATTTAAGAAATCTGCAAAATTTTCCACGTTTTTCGAGTAGTAATTTGCAAAAAATTTCATGTTTTCCGAATACAAATTTGTAAAATTTTCCTCGAATTTCCTAGTACAAATTTTAAAAATTTTACCAATTTTTTAGATGACAAACTTTCAAAATATCCCACGTTTTCCGGTAACAAAATTGCAAAATTCTCTACGTTTTCCGAGTAGTAGGCTAATTTGCAAAATTCTCCACGATTTCCGAGGACAAATTTGCAAAATTGTCCAAGTTGTTTCGAGTACAAATTTGCAAATTTCCCACGTTTTCCAAATACAAATTGTCATCATTTTCTGAGTACAAATTTGCTAAACGTTCTACATTTTTCATAAATAGTTTTTTTTTTAATTTTTATTTTTCATGCCCATTATTTTAAAAAATTTTATTTTTCTATATTTATTTTCAAAATTATCATTAGTAAATTTTGAAAAGAAATTCCTGTGTCGATTTTGCAAATTATCAGTTTTTGACATTGTCATTGGTACAATATACCGCAGTTTATCCTCAATTATAACTGCATTTTTTGGTGCAGAAAAATCTATTAAAACTTTTACACCTACAGTCTCAGAACCCCATACCCACAGTGCTATGAATTGTATTTCCATTGTAAGGATTCATCTACCTGCGCCTATAATTTATTAAATACTTTCGTTTCTTTTTTTAAAAGATAATCTTGGAAAGAATGCAAAATTTTACTTAAGGTTCCAAATAAGATTTTGCTAGAATCTCTGCATTCTGGCGATTTAATGTACATGTATGTTATACAAATTACTGGCTTCAGGTAGATGAGTTTTACATTGATTGAGGTTTTGTGTGAAAGCAGCAAAGTGCTTTTCCCATTTTTCCGTGTTGTCAAAACTTATCTCGAAACTGGTTTCGGGAATCCAATCTCGAAAATCTATGACTGAAAACAACGGGAAGCCATTGTGTCGCTTTTCAAGCGGCTGTGACACGTTTTCTCACGGCCTGATTTTGCCAACTTAACCCTTTCTTCTAGTTTTATTTTATTTATGAAGCATTTACCTCCTTGTGCTTAGCGGGTATCGAAAAATTAAGGTCTTAGGGCGCATTTATAGTCGTGAAACCTGATAATTTGATTCAGGATGTCTTCGAATAAGTTATATTTAGGAAATTAAATGGAGCAGTTTTTATTTTAACAAAAAAAACTTCCTCGATAGTATTTTCTAAACACGTACCATCTTCAAGTGGTTTGGGAATAATAAAACAGATTTGAAAAATACAAAATGGCGTACTTTCTGTGAAATGGAAATTTTATTTTAATTTATAAAATTTCTTAAAAAATAATTCAGGTTGTAGGAAAATCCGAGTGCTGGAGAAAGCTTCATTTTACTCTGAACGTTTTTTTTCCTAGTTTTTCCTCTTATTTGCTTATTTTCATTAAATAATCTTGAAAATCTATTTTTTAGTGCAGTGATTGATCGCCCTGCATCGCAGATATACGCATGTATGGCGATTGTTAAAAGAAAAGCTCATTTCAGGTAAGTTCTGTCGAATTAGTTCCTAGTTTGCTTATTTCTTTAAACATTTTTAAACTAAATCCAAATTAATTGTTTTTGCAAGTGTGCATGTTTAGAAAATCACGAAGAGTGCAAATGTGACTTACCTTCCATCGTGAATTTTGACGATACGTTGCGAATAACGGAGAAAGTGCGAGTCCAGTGATCCAAAAGTAAGGAATGATTTTTTTCTCTTCTAAATGCTAAAATAAGAGGATCCAAAGAGGGAATGAGGTTGGGTCAAAAACACGAAATTCAATTGGCTCTCGCCAAAACACAATGGAGAAAAAATAGTTCATTTGGCACTTCGAGGAAATAGCCACGTCCTGTCTCCACCTGGCACCCTCACTGTTAAGGTCAGGGACGTTGGAGGTAAGCAGGACCCTAAGGGTCCTTGCCTTTGTTTTGGATTAGGTCATAGGTCGTGACCGACTCACCTGCAAGCTGTGCAATGCGTAAAAGGATAATAAGGGTGAGGGGAAGGAGACATTTTTGTGGACTGGAGTGAATGCCCAGGGCCATGACTGGACGGTGGTCACTCATGTGGGACTGAAGAGGAGATTGCTTTAATACTTCCGGCTTGGGTATTAGGAGTTTAGGACCGTCTCTACCTTAATTGAGAGGTGTAAATCCTCACCCTTTTCTCAATGAAAACTATTTCGTTCCTCGGTCTTATTTCTGTTCCCTTCTTTTAGTAAACTAAATGTTGGTGATTTTCTAGGGTTCTGAAACGTGGTTTAAACTTGAGTATTTTTTAGTTTTATGGAGCTTGAAATTAAACTGCAATTTATCCAGGATCTCTGCAGTTTGATATTGCTGAAAACCATTCATTTTTTATTGAGTTTAATACCAGTTGTGGAACTTTAGGGAAATTGCATACTGCAGCAGACAATGTACTGTATGTTCAACGTGTCATAACACAAATTATGGCAGTTTTCCATAATAAAACTGCTAAAATCTTTTAAAAAAAACTTTGATTAAAGTTGTTACTTTCAATTTTTATAGTTTCCTATATGGCTGGTATAAGTACACTAATGCAATTTTATTGCTAAATAGAGATCAAGTTATTTAAAGTGACTTTTTATTGAGAGATACTGACACCTTAATTCATTGGAACTTTATTTGATTCAATAAGTTAAAAATGTAACCTGCAGTGTTTATTACAATAGACAATGAAAATCCAATTGCAGTCGCTTCGTTTTTGGTGATTAAATATTGTACCGTCCCATGGCGAATAAATTACCATCATGAATTACCGATTTAATAAATCAATAAAATGTGCAGAAAATAACTAATTTGTTCCAATGAATATGTGATGAAGGTCGACTGTAGCCAGACAGACTGAAATCATACTGTGCTGAAATCTTTCGCAATGTTGAAATACGTCCGAAAGTTTGACAAACGTTCATTTTTTTTTTTTTCGGAACATGTACTTCTTTTTTTTTTTAAACACATTCGTAATTTTTTGAGAATATGTTAACTTTGCGTTATGCCGCTCACGTGCGAGTATAAGTTTGCGTTGGTTTCGACATGTTACTGACAAATCACCCGTCATATAAATGTTACTCTCTCATGTTCCACTACTGTTTTGCACGAGTGGAGCAATCTATTCTGATAAAGTGAATTTTACCATTTTTAGAAGATATGGTTTATTTATCATTTTAATTGGGTGAAGTATGCAAATTTGCTCAACCTAAGCTTAAATATAGGTAAAACCCAATAACATAATTAATGTCAACTTCTCATGCACGTGGCCCCACTGTGCATCGGCGTGCTATGACCAAGGTTTCCTCAGCGTGTGCCCATGCAAGATAATGATGATTTTATCATTTTTATGTAGTCTAATTTTATACTTACAAAACTAGTCTCCTATCCTATTTATCTTGGGAGCCTTATTTGATCTGGCCAACCTGTACATGGGGTCTTAACCTGGGCGATGGTTTTACGTTATATCGTTAAGCCGGGTATTCACCAACGAAACATTCATGCGAAACAGTGTTTCGCAACATGAAACATGAAAATGTTTCTGAGGTATCGAATTTTAAACCCAACACACGACCAAGAGACACAAGTCAAATTTATGTGCAACGTTTCGACGTTAGTTATTTTCTTTGAATTTAGGCTTGAATAAAGACGCATGGCGTCGAAACGTTGCACATAAATTTGACTTGTGTCTCTTGGTC
>JAQGAO010002777.1:0-18641 GCA_034697705.1 Ommatoiulus sabulosus
GGGCAATTTTGGAATGGCCCGCTGACTCCTATAGCCAGTCGTAAACACCAAGATGGAGGCGTTTTGCCTTTTATAGAAATAGATGGCTTTCATCGCGAAGAAATTCTGGGGGATTTGAGTCCTTCGTTAAACCTTCAACAATAGCTCCGATTTCCTATATTTTAGTGCAGCATGCAAGTTATATTTACACAGAGAGCTTGTCTTGAGGTAAACATGCGTGCCACTCAAAACTCAATTCTCATTATAAATTTCACGGGGCTGCAAGGTACAAAACTGATATAATACTTTAATCCAGATGCATAAATGCGAGGATTTTAAGAGTACACGCAGTCTTTCGCTGTTGAACTCACCGTGAATTAAAACGTGCGTGATCTAGCGATATCACAGCTTCTAAGATTTTTGCAGATTTAGACCTTGAAAAGTGCGAAAGTAAAACGCCTACGTTTTTGATTTCTACAGAAACTATGCTTCCGTAGAGATTAATTAACGTACAGTCATAAAAACGTTAAATCCTCTGCTGAAGCATCATGAAAAGGTAGATATTTTCTCATGTCAGTTCAAATTGGTTTTTACCTATATAAATAGCAAAATGAATGTACAACCTCAAATTATCCACATCATTCGCAAATCTGCTCAATATGCCATAATCAAATCTGCGTGTTTCCTGCTCTTGAGTCGTGAACATGGATCCTCATTATCCGCATCGATTTCATCTAATGAGATTCTTCTTTTATGTGCTTTTCGCACTATATACATATAGTCATGGTATTTGATCAACAAAATTCAGAAGTATGAAATGTCACATTTTAATAAAGCTGTATTAGCGAATTTGGACATTTGTACATAACATGACACGAAGCCGTGGCGCTTATCAAACCCTATACACATTCCCAAATTTCTATCATCTTGTTTTAATTAGAAACTCGTTGCCGATATTAAATGACAACAGAAAAAAATAAACACCAATATTTCGCTAAAAAAGGATAATGTTAGATCATTAATTCAAAATGATATTAGCTGAATTTGGTGCCAGACTTATGTAATAAAACTATCTGATAGCTGTAAAAACTCATAAACCTCGAACATAAGAAAGTTATTGATCGGTAAAATAATGAAGTATAACACGAACACTTATTGGCCGTATGATGACAAAAAAAACATCTAAGTCAGAAAATCCTTGATTGAATTTCCTATATTGAATTTGTTGGCAACGGAACATTTTTCAATTACATACTTAGAAGACTGAAGTACAGTGTCTTGTGTCTGTTGAACATTTCATCATCGATCGTCCAGTGTCAGCTAACTTTCCAATTATATTTCTGGATTTTTCTCCAATGTTAAAAAAAAACACTGACAACATTTCGGTTTTCTGGTTAAAGAAATGAAATTTTGCAGTTTTTATTCTCCTCAAACTAAGGACTCTTCTATATAAAGAGCTTAGTTTTGGACTATCTGCGAACAACAGATGTTAACGACTACACATGCAGCTGGAAAGTGAATGATGCTTCATTTTGCAAATTACGTATGCAAAAGAAATACCATTTTTAAATTTGCTTACACGTGTGCACAGCTTATACATATAGCTAAAACTTTACCGGCATACATTTCAGTGACCATTCATATAACAAATGTTTTCTTGGACAATTTCATTAGCATGTTTTTGACCTTTTAGGTCATTGTAAATGCATATACTTTATACGTGTTTATTACTTTGGTTTTTATGTCTGAATTGATAAGTTAAGTCTTAGGGATATTTCCAAATCAAAATGTTCATACAGACTATGCAAACTTGAAGAGTTTAAGGCCATTTTTTATTAATGACAAGCGGGTGAGGGAAAAGCAATATGAAATTTGCTTTAATCTCGCACAAAGCTTTAGCAGATGATTTTATTAACATTCAAAATATAATGATTAATGAACATGGATGTGGTAATTCATAAATATATTATGGAAATACTGTAGGCCTATATGTAAATTGTATGGATTGTCTTGGAAACTGAAGAGAGCGTAAGGAATGAATATTTATGTTATACAGGTACATATGATTCGAGAACTTTGCATGCATGGCTATAGCACCAAGAGGAATTATCGATGTATGTGCAGTCGGATAACTTACATATACTACAGTATATATTAATTACTGATTTACTAATTATTTGTATTTTTATTATTATCAGTTTAGTCGTGAACGAACTAATTATGGAGATCATATTAATTACAGATGAACTAATATATGCAGTTTTCACTAAATAGAAATAACATCTTTTGCATTGACATATAGGAATGAGTCGTACTTTAAAATGCTTTCAAATATGGATCCGTATTAACGAACAGCTAGGTTGTATCAATGTCTTCGGATTTGTACTGTCAATGTGTACTTCATTTCTCAAAGTACGTCAGGGACGTAGCGACCTACTTCGATAGTGTCCATAAATTATTCCACAATCCCGTCATTAAAATCTCAGGAGACATTCGCTGACAAGCCAAAATCGGACCAAAGAGTGCCCAGGTTGGCTTGCTTGTGTATGTATATCCAGCAAAAAAATAAACTTAATATTCCAAGGATATAACGCCTTGCTGGTCGACTCAAATAGCCTTCAGCTTCCATAAAGTGCAAACAAATTCTGCATGCAAATGCAATCTATTGTTGTGGGCTCACATCGTGTGAACTTCATACGCACTGTCTCTTTCCTTCACCTTATCAAAGCTTTCTGCAATTTCCGCAAAATATACGAAGCGTCCAAATACACTTTAATATCAAGCTACTTGCTTATGTATACGACTCCTTGAAGAGCAATAATGATTGTTGCTATGCAGTTCCGCCACCGAGGTTGTCATGATGATGCATCATAACTTAACATTTTTAATAAAAATAAATGTTTTATAAGAAAATAAAGCTGCCGAGGATGATTTAAAATTCATACAAAGTGCGACCCTTCTCGTGAGATAACATTCATTCTTCAAACTTCACCGTCTTTTTTATGGTTCACAACCGTTATAGATTAACTCATTTATAATTACATGTAGATTAATAAATGAAGCAATCTTCAAGTGGTCGGATAATGAATATATTAGGTAGAACGAAAACGACGACCAAAACTGTAGTTTTAACATCAACGTTTCGGCTCCATGTGCCTTTATTCAAGCTCTAAAATTAATAAAATAAATAATAAAAACATTACAAGTGAAGAGTGACATAAAACGGATTAATGATACTGTAGAATCACTTGTAATGTTTTTGTTATTTATTTCATTAATTTTAGAGCTTGAACAAAATCACTTGGTGCCGAAACGTTGATGTTAAACTTACTACAGTTTTGGTCGTCGTTTTCGTTCTACTTAATATAATCACATGTATAAATCTTAATTATAAAATCCGATAAATGATTTATGGCGTATGGTGTTCCTTTTTAAAACGAAATACGTCTCCTAGATGTGTGCACCAGAATGCATGGTTTTCTTCATAATGCGATTCAGCAAAAGAATTGATCCAATTTTTCAAACGCATTTTTTGATATGGAACACCATAATTCACCCTTGAAACGCGTGTTACGTTCCAAAATACGTTCAGTTGTGTTCCAATTAACAGTTTGATTTTGACATACAGTGTGCAAACTGAATCAGTTTACCACGTTGGATTTTAATGAAACAATTCAGAAATTCTATCTTCAAAGAACTATTTTTCTCGTTAAAAAACATTTCTTTGTAACGTATTAGCAAATTGCTTAATTTCCCGTGTTAAAATAACATGTTTCATCATGCGAGAACTGGTTATGAAAGGACTCATTTTTGAAAAACTTTCTTATTGAACTATTACCAATAATTGGTGTTTTGTTATTTTATCATAGAGCAAGAAGTTTTGTTTGTAATTTCAACATAATGATAGAAGTCTAGACAATTACTTTGTTCATGGTAAATGCAATACAGTAACATCAACGCCTGAAAGAGTTTCGCCAATCTCTTTACAGTTAATAGACTACTAAAACAAATTCAATGGAAGCAATTTTTCTATAATTTCCCTGCCTAGTTCTATCAATCCATACAAATCCATATAGCTGAAAGACTGTCCTTCAATAGGACCGAATATCTTTCTGCACCAAGCTACATATTTAAATAGCAAGCATTGTACATTTTTAATCCATTCCACTCCGAGCACAAATCATTTTTCGTTACACAACCCCCTAGCCCACTTTCTTTACAACATGAA
Organism: Ommatoiulus sabulosus; assembly: GCA_034697705.1. Taxonomy (NCBI): domain Eukaryota; kingdom Metazoa; phylum Arthropoda; class Diplopoda; order Julida; family Julidae; genus Ommatoiulus; species Ommatoiulus sabulosus. The sequence goes on from JAQGAO010002777.1 coordinate 4,208, forward strand.
CAAAGAACCAAGCTCTGAAACGACCTTGACATTTGCAAAAATCTGCATCTTCTAACGACCATGTAAAAGTAATCAATCATGGCAGAGCTGGGAAAAATAGGATTAATTCCCATGTATATACTTATATGACACAAGATCAGTCCCACCCACACAGCATCGTGCAGAAAAAAATAACGTAGTAAAACTGTAAACGCATCAAAATTCAAGGTTTCAATGAGCACTTCATTTGCATCGCCTTCTCCGTGCGATTCTTGAGGGATTCACCGAGCAATTTGCAGGCATCACGTTCGGCAATGCAACTCGGAAAATTGGAGCAAGTTTTATGTACTTGCTTACATATTTATGACAGCATAAGCAATTGTAAAGTGATGAGCGTTTTAATGCGAAAAGCCTATTTGAAAATGGGAGCAAAGCGTTATAGAGAATCCGTCTTTTCAAATAAAGTATTCGCATTAATTAATCCATGCAGAAATGGCTAAATAGCAAGTCATGTACAACGAACACCACATTCAACAGCTTGCATCGAGGTTGTTCCCGTAATGTTTCTGTCCCTAATACGAGTCCTTGTGCTAGAAGCTTTTGGGTTTACGTGCACCGTTTTGATTGGATTAACCATCTCAAAAGGGAATATTTACGCTGAAAGAAAGAAAGTAGCTCGCACCATAGTTGTAATGGCCAAATTCTCAATAGAACATTAGTGCACGTTCCAACTTTATTCATTCGCACTGATGATTTTGAACAAACCCTGTATTAATATAAGTGCAAAGGACTCTGTATTTTAATCGAAAGATAAGTGCTAATTCTCCAGAGGGAATCCAGATTTTTTCAACAACGAAAATATCAAAGAATTCATAATTTATTGTGCACTATAAAAAATAAAAGGACGATTTGTATTCTTTATATGGATATAGAAATTTGCATTTCTTTGGGAGGGTGGGCAGAAATGGAGATGATGTTTACTACTATTTAATGGTTTAATGAAATTTTTTTCGTGACCTTAAAAATAGCTTTTACTGCCATGCAGTACATGTACATGTATTCAGTGAAAATTAAAGAGACCTCATATTATATTTCTTTGACTTAAAATTGCAATTCAATATCTAAATTCCCCCAGATAAGTACATCGCACTTTTGTTTAAATTTCGTAAATTTACATTATTTTTAGAAAATTATCTGTGTTTTAATGGTTTGATCAAACACGTACCAGATCGTCTAGCATTGTCTGATAATCAGATACTTTCAGAAGATTGCTTGAAATTATATTATTCTCACGACCGTCAATTTTAAATATAAAAAATAAATGGGCTCATGTACATATTTTTTTGGGAGAACAGTAATGATACAGTTCCATCTATTTATTGATATTCTAAAGGGGTTAGGAATCAAGGTATAGAAATGGTGTAACAAACAATTTTCACTAAATTATCCCTTTCAATTCTTTTATTCAATTCATTTCAATTCTTTACCCTGCAGTCAGTAAATAGATTGATTATACAAATGGACCCCCCCCTTTCCAGGGTGTAATTATGTAATAGAGTAGTAGACAATGGGACACCGTAAGTGCTTCTTTATTTTTTAGAGTGTGTTACATGCAAAGCACATTATACGAGCTAAAGTTTGAATTCAATTTGAGGATGTAACCGGCTCTTTACGTTTAAATTTGGACAATGGCCTTACGATGTAAGCCTTTCGTGGCTGCAATGTTTTCTGTTCAACACTACATCATGTTAGTGAAATATGCAGCTTTACGCAGCAGAAAGTAAACTAAGAGTTTTTGTCAAAGAGCCACTAGAACAAGATTGATATAATATGCTACTCTACGAGCCATGTGATGCACGGTATTTCGGGCATTCAAATTCGATAAGGAGTTGTTCGACGTTCAAGCAACTACAGTTTTTTTTTCTCCCAAGAAATATCAACAAAAATTTGAAGTTTTATCTCAGGTGGGTTAAGGATAAAAACAAAACATACGCAAGTACCTTTTGCCAACAACAAAAAGCAATCATTCGAAATCGCCAGGAATAAAAACAAGAAACAATCAGAATCCTTTGGAGAAAAAACAAACGAAACTAATGCCTGAAAACGCCACAATATTACGTGTACTAGTATATACATGTACATGTAATAATACAATGTATATACAGTATGTATACAGCAAACAACATTGCGAACCTGTAAGAACCTAGATGCAATCATGGACATAACCACCGGCAATACCGCTGAATGCATGCAAACTGCAATTGCATAAATAAATATTTAAATTTTCAATAATTGTGTTTACTTCAGCAACCTTTCTCTATGAGTTTTGGGCATTGAAGCCAAATGGTGGTTGCAAAATTCTCAGCAATATCCTGACCAGGAAATATCTGCTTGCAGACGTTGGGTTTAATGTATAATGGAATTTAAAAATGCCAACCCTAGAACATAAACATCAATACTTCAGTATCATTTGGTGTGCATGTGGTGTGTAGGACAAAAACGCGAGTTTATCCTCGGGAAGTTTCGTACGTATTCCAAAGCTAGCGTCACAGTATATACGAAATATAAGTAGAATCACTCCATTGACGTTTTTTGTTCCGAAAACACCGCAGCGCCGCCATGCGTACGAAAGGATTTTTAAGATGAAGCCACGCCCATATTAACCCGTGAAACCAAAGAACACAGGTGAGTGACACGTTGCCTACGATTCGTTTACAAGCTCGTAGGGCGTGGCTTCGTTTTAAAAATCCTTTTGTACGCATGGCGGCGCTGTGGTGTTTTCGGAACAGAAAACGTCAATGGAGTGATCCTATACTTATACTTCGTATACAGTGCTAGTGTTTACAAAATTATTTTTCATATTTAATTAAACAACCTTTTCTACTTTGTATAACGTCGCAAAACGGTTTTATGCTATGCATAACGTCGTGAAACTTTTTCTACTATGCATAACGCCACGAAACTGCTTTTTTCTGCTATGCATGACGACACCAATCTGCGATTCTGCCAGCCCTTCTATCTTCACCAGTATTTACTATGATCGAAATGCCATAAAAAAATAAAAGTAAATCCATCCTCAGTTTCATCATCGTTCAAAAAACAGAAAAAGTTGGCACAACTTCAATGCATTTTCTTGTGAAACGTTCAACGGAATCCCATTGATTGTTTTTTCTAGAACGAAGTGCCAACCAGTAAAATACTCTTTAACGTGCCTATAGGCTTCAGACAACATTTTTCCCCTAAGATAACATTGCAAGAATTGCTATCTGGTGATCACGGGTGCGTTTTGAATGAATCGTTTACTTGATCATCGCAAATTCGCAATACAAATTACAAGCTTCTGCCAGATAAGGAAGCGTCTCATCTCACAAGTTATACAAGTTATTCAAAATACGTATAGATTGGAACATCCAAATTACTTCCAAATATCGCATGTATGTAAATCTATTTTTAAATATCTTTAAAAAATTAACAAAATGCATTAATAAGGTTGTGCTTAATACGATATTTTCAATATCATTTAAAACACTTTCAAATGTTTTCAAAACCTTATAGTGCATCTTATGGTATATATTTTGCAATCTAAAACAAAATTGGAAATATACTTTAAATGTACATGTACACTGTAGTAAATAATATGCATTAGGCAAATGTGTCATATACTGTACATGTATTCGTGAGGCGGTTTTATAAATGTATGTGCATAACACAGGGTTGAAACATATTTGCAAATAATTTTTTTGGAATATTTTTAAAAATGCATTTAACCATATCGCATTAGATGAATAATGATTTATTAAATGCACTTGAATAGAATTGGGGTTAGTTACTTTATAAAATATTTTTTCTTAAATACAATTTACAAAAGGTATCAAGAAGTCTACATTTGTACATATTTTATATTTTTGTAAGTTTACACTATTTTGCATATCAGAAATATGAACTTGCTAATAGAAAACATTTCTAGATACTTTAACTAGTGTGGTGCATAATTGGTTTTTAGTGACGTACGTCAACCGCTCATTTAGTTCATCACCGTCTTCAGCAGTGGTCCGTTTGAACGCCCACGGCTAAACGGAACGCACTTAGTTGATCCATTAAAGTGTTACATCTATAAAAGATTTAAAAAAGTCGCGTGAGGATAAAAAATAATGCAAAAACACATGCGTGCATAGGAAGAAAATATACAGTACAGTGTATAAAATATACTCACATTGTAAATAAACATGATTCATGCATGATAAACTACATTCGTTTTGATAAGAGCTTCTTCAAGTGGCCAAGCGCATCTAATTCACAGTATAGCTTATTTAACAATTGTATTTCAAACTTATTTTTTTCAAATATTTTAAGTTAAATATCTTATGACGATTAAGAATTTGCATAAAGATTATGGTTGAGCTCAGTGAGCGGTGCATGGAGCGCCATACTTTCCCGAAAAGGTGGCATCAAACCCAACCCGTTTTAATAAATTACATTCAAAGTGCTCCTGTCAGCCTACACACATTTAAACAAATACGCGTCAACCTTTACATGACAAGTTGTCGCTTCAAAATAACATCATAATTGTTATTGATTAGAAAATATCGATTTACGCGAGATACATCGACCCTTCACGCTCTCAAGGACACCCATCATGGCCGCAACAGTTGTATCAGAATAGTCGAATTTCTGTCGAAATTCCCACATGTTTTGAGTTACATTTCATCAAAGGAGATAGTTTAACTACCTCGATTTACACAGCTTTTGCAGATAGAATACTGTACAGAGACCACGTTAAATTTGTTTGTACGTTCAAGAATTTCTTTAAAGCCTTTGCCTCCCTTCAGCAGCACTGCACTACCATTAAAACGAGTTGCTCGTGCAGGGTCGTGTTATGTATGCAGCGCGGAGTTTGCCATCCATCATTACCATAAAACAAAGGGAGTATTTTGTAGGTTCGTTCTAGCAGAAAGCCCATAAAAAGTGTATTTCTGCTAACGATGCGTTGCGCATGTTGGCTTCTTCCAGCCAAATCACATTTCGAGAAACTATTTTGTATTTATACAGTATAGTGGGTGCATGGGAACATCATTTATTTCACTGAGAAAAAACATGAGATTCCACTTTCACGATTTTAGTAATAGGTGAGAATCTTTTTTTTTTTTTGGATTGTTTTTCACATCGTCGCCCCATAAAATCGTCGCAGAGCGCGCATATCGAGGCCAACACTAAATAAGAGTATATTGGAAATTCAGCGGCAATACCTGCATTGGTACGTCCGCAAACCAGTGAAATGTGTACGTTTCATAAAACTTAGATGCACTTTTTAACTGCAGGCATGCAATTGTTTACGTTCAGATAATAAAAAAGGAAACCGCGCAGTTTTTACAGACAAACTTATATAAAAAAACTAATAGGCGAGATCTAGCCTACATGTATTATTTCTTCGAACCATGGAAACATTCATGAAGTTACTTTAATGCCATTATTTTAACAGGCTTCTTGCGTGGGTTTTGAAGTCAAAATAGGGGCCATTCAAAAAGGAGTCCTCGTGTAGGGGGATATGTTGAGTCACGGGCACAATGTGTACAGGGGGAGGGAGGGGGGTATGGCCATCTCAGACGTCCACTTAAAAAAAATATACTAAATAAATCAGGTCCCAGGGTAAAAGGATAATTGAACGCAATATCGCATAGGTGATGTGTTATAAATTGCAAAAGTCAGTAAACAGGGTGCTCCCAAACCTGGAATAGACAGAGAACAATGATTTTTTTTTGTGTGAAAAATTTAGGGAAATTCAGCGCATTGATGTTGTCATAATCCAAAATTAATGCTTCTATTCGTACGTGGTTAGCTCAAGATCCATTTGCAAACTCTATAAAAATGTGCCCAGTACAATTTTGCAAAATTTTCAACAGTTTCCGAGGAGAAATTTTCAAAATTTTCAACAAATTCTGAGCACAATTTGATAAAATTCTCTACCTTTTGAATGTACAAATTTTTAAAATTTACAACGTGTTCAGAATACAATTTTTAAAAATTTACGTGTTCAGAATACAATTTTTAAAAATTTACAACGTGTTCAGAATACAATTTTTAAAAATTTACAACGTGTTCAGAATACAATTTTAAAAATTTACAACGTGTTCAGAACACAATTTTTAAAAATTTACAACGTGTTCAGAATACAATTTTTAAAAATTTACGACGTTTTCATAATACAATTTTTAAAATTTACGACGTTTTCATAATACAATTTTTAAAATTTACAACGTGTTCAGAATACAATTTTTAAAAATTTACGACGTTTACAGAATACAATTTTTAAAAATTTACAACGTTTTCAGAGTATAATTTGCAAAATTGACATTGGAATATGTCATTTTTATCGTTGGTCTGGGAAATCTGCTCAAAAACCTGAAAAAGTCAGGAAAGTTGAATTTAAAATTTATGGGGAATCCCTGGTAAAGAACAAGTAAAATGACGCTATTAATTTTTGAAAGTTCCAGCTGTTCTTTTCAAAAACAATAGCGTTATTTTAATAGATCTGAGAATTTCACTTTTTGCGCCCTACCCCACTGGTGACCGTTTGGAGTTTCGGACGTCTGAATGGGGAGAGGGTCCTGATTGACCGAACACAATGTGGACAGGGGGTTGGGAAGGTTCAATTTTGAGAAAATGCGGACGTCCGTTTTTAATGGCTCCATACTGAATGCTCAGAGATGTCCACCCATGAACTAAACAAATGCATTTGAAAATGCAGTTAAATTGAGAAAACATTTCATTGCTAAACATAGTTCGAAATACATTTTGAAATAAAATTTGTAATAAGCCGAAATTTCAAAATGTATTGCATAAGCACTTAACCAAATCAAATGCTTAGGAATAACCGTCAATAATTTCAATATGCATTCCCGTCAATTCATTTAATGTCGCAAAGAGTATTTTAATATGCATTACAATGTTCCAATCTTTACATATTTTCAAATGGATTTTTGAAATGCATTTCTTTTCAATGTGGACTATCACCAGCATCACATTCACGGTCCTATGGTGTAGGCTATTGTAAGTTACAATTAACTATGTCTTTCCGATGAAGCAAACGACCACGAGGATCGAACATGTCTTAGATTTTATATTAAATTACTTTTTAATCTTATGTTTCTTAAAACCCATGTCTGGCTCGTTATGTCAAGTACGTATAGAATACATCTGTCTACTTGCTTTTGATCCTCTGTTTCGACGCATGTTCGGTATTTTCGTTTTTCGCAGGTATAGTCCCCAGGGTATCCATGTAATGTTTAAAAAAAGTTATGGTGCACGTAAGACTATTTTCTATTCCATCATGCCACATCAGAATGTGTATTACCATACTGAGACCAGACTTTACGACATGTTAACAACTTGATATTGTGACTTCGAGAGTTTATAACCGAATACTTCGCTGTATAGTAGCGAGAATAACCGCAACAGAGCTGTTCTTATGGTATTTTTTTCCCTTAATATTTCCGAATATACGACTATTCGGTTATTCGGTTCATCAATTCTTTAAGAAAATATATAGGAGTATCTGATATATAGGCCACGTCATTTACTCAGAAACATTAACGATCAAAATGCCCTAGGTATCGCTTTTCGCAATCTTTAATAAGAAGGAAACTAAATTGGAGTATTGAATGCAATACGATAAGACTATAAATAATAGATGAGTTCTGCTCAATATACTGTACATTATAACCTGGAATCGAGCGCAAAACACTAGCAGGCTTTGATGTTTGGATAATTTGAGTTTGTCGATCGAGAGAGGACATTTCATGTTCTTATGAAAAGCTCATTAAGTCGTGAACTTGCAGCGAAGCAATGAAATTTGGCCCATAAATGAATAAAATTGCCCAGAATGCCAATGTTGGAAATAAAAATTTGAGTCGTATCATACGAAGAACGGGAAATTTGAAGTTAGGTTCGCTTCCATTAATCTAAAAATATAGACACTCGACCCAAATTTCTACAAATTGACCTGAAGCCCTGGAGGATTATTATCAATATAATCAAGGAGGTTGGAAAAGAATGTTTTGTATACGCTGGAGTGGCGATGACACATTTCAGCTCAAATATGCCACATCTAAAATACTTGAGTGACTTTATTGTGAGCTAAATTTGCTTGCCAAGATGCGTCTATACAGCTATTCGGATCGCAAATCCAAACTGATCACTTATTGCAAGAAATTATCCTCAAAAGGAATTGAAGTTTAACAGAAATGAAAAAAATTGTGCTTCGGAAATGCGTATTTGAAAACCTGTTCTGAAACTCTAAAATGTCCATTCAAAATGCAAGCATATACAGTATATCCGCCAAACACATCCATTTTGGGTTTCACATTTTTTTAATAAATTAATATTGCCCTTGCTCAAGCGATGAAATATACTAGGTTTTGCGTGATAAATGCAATGACATCATACGTCGCATTTGGTTTTATTTTGCAACAAATATTGCTGAACTGTAGATCATTACCTTATACCAATAACTCATGTTATTTAGATGGGAGAAGCAAAGTTAATCCTGATAAGCATTCTTTAAACTTTAAGAACAAAATCCTCGGCTGAATAACAGCATATACCTGTAATGTATTAACATGAAACAATGCAGGCAATGTAGATAAAGTATGCTATATATATACTCGGTTATTTTACTGACAGGTCTGCAATTGACGTCATCAAACTTAAATCAACCAGCAGGTGCCCAAAGCAATTTCCTCGTTTCAATTCCCCTGCATGTCCAGAAATTTGAAAGGTAACGGCTTCAGTATACTGTACAGATGCTAACATTAGAATTTCTCGATGAAAACTCTAAATGCAGGTCGTGTTTGTATGGCCTACTATGAAGCTCAAATTTATGAAGACTTAAAATACTCGGTTCATTAAAGCTTACAGTCTAATTATTTGACAACAGTCAAGTCCAGACGTGATAAAAAACCAAAATATACCAATTAAGAGGGTTAAGTATTCCGTTGTATATGCAAATCTTCGACGATTTTTAGGCATAAAATTAAATATTTTCAATAAACTGTCAAATAAACTGTCAAATAGGCATATAATTGCATATAGGAAATGTAAATTACACATTCTTTAATTTTCCAAGAATTTTTAAACCATTACTGGTGTATAAAACAGCGACATCAAGGGGATCGATACACGCAACCTCAGCAATGATTAAAAATGGGAATTATGGTATAAGAGAATTAACTGTTGGCGCAGATGATGTAAATGTTTTTTGCAGGAATTCCATAGGAACTAAATATAAAATAATAATTGGTGACGATGAAGATTGAAAGACTTTGGCTGGGAGCACATTGAGACTTTTAAATTATGCAAGTTACTTACCGACCACTAGCGCCAACCAGCGGGCTAACAAGTGCTAATGCGTTTTAAATGAGCTTGCTACAAGTGACACAATAGCCGAGCCAGGCTGAAGCCCGACAATTATGGCTCAAAATGAGATGCGAAATATTAATGCGCATGTGCGAGATTTCCGCGGCATGTTTGGCGCGCGAAAGCTGCAAAAATTGCAGCGGACAAAAAGTAGAAAGTAAACGAAGTTAACTTAAATAATTTAAAAGTTTCAATGTGTTCCCAGCCATAAGCACTCCAGCAATTACCAAAATGCATGCATGTTTGTTTGATTCAATGCTTGGCGTAAATTCAATTTTGTTTTAATCGAATTGACGAATAGAATTAAATAAGGCGTCCAGAAGTAGTAATTAATGTCGACCAAATTATGTTGATTTCTACTGCCTTTTCCCCATGAATTTCATAAGTTTTAAAACATTAGAACTGCCTGATAATTAACTATAAATGCAGGAAGCATCTATTAACCACGAAGCAGGGCTTAGCAGGCCATGTCAATTATGTTAATCACATTATTATTCTCACAATGTTATTAATTGCATTTCGTGGTTTACCGAAATGCAAATGGGTGGTAGTCAGAGATACTGTAATTGTTTACAAACTTTCCTCTAACTACACGTGTATATAGCTCTCGTAGGTCCGCAGGTAATTTTTTTAAAGTAATGTACATGTACATTTGTAGATCTAATCATGTGTTTTTATACGATGTTGAACTCTGCAGCATCATAAAATGTTCTAACTACAGAAGTAAAACAAAGTTACATGCATTTCTTTATGTTTAAGAGCTGTCCTATAATTGTCCTCCATAGATAACTAAAGTGATTACTAGGAATTTGGAATTCAAAACTTCCAATGTGTGAGTTTGATATCAATCCAAAACATCAATTTTACAAAAGCGCCCATTACAGGTGGAGTAATCAATTTACGCAACAATCTCTGCGTAAGTGCTTGAATTTGAAATTACATGTTATTCAAAACTATTTTGAAAAGCTCCATCTAGTGATAGACACATGCAACAGGAAAAAATAAAGTCCTAATTTAAAGTTAAAAGCGTGGGAAATTTAAAAAAGTGTGAAATGGACCATAATTGAATCTTTTCCTAATCAGATCCTCTCGTAGATTTCTGATTAACTAGGCTTAATACTAGATAAGACGCTCTGGCCCCCACCCTGTATAGAACTGCGCTTTCAGCGCATAGATAACTTGTACATGACGTAGCCAGCATGTGCTGTCTGCTCGTGAAAGCTATCTAAACACTGTACATTATTAATACATAGATATAGCTTTCACGGGCAGACAGCACATATTGGCTACGTCATGTGCAAGTTATCTATGCGCTGAAAGCGCCGTTCTATACAGGGCTGGGGCCAGAGCGTCGTATCAAGTAGTAAGCCTAGTTAATCAGAAATCCGCGAGAGGATCTGATTAGGAAAAGGGTCAATTATGGAGAGTTACCTAATCTCTTCATCGAATCAACAAGTGAAAGAACGTGCCTTGGCCGGCACAGTCGGCACTGCCTCCGGGTAATTTTCACCAATGGAATTAACTGTCACGTGATATATGCATGCTGACGAAATCTGCATATAAGGTCCATTCAGTATTTCTATTTATTCCTATCATAAACTTAAGGGATAACCTAACCTACAATACACTTTCATTTTGGCCATGTTAGCCATATGGTCACATAAAAAACGTTGCTTCTGACGAGTTCGTGTTTACTGTACACAACAAATTGAATAGTGCAATCAAGTTACATGTACTATACATGCCTGCGTGCCCTATGGAGCGTTAACGCCTAATCTCCATTCCATCTATACGATCGAGCATGCTTGTTTTTGCGCCTCAATTTGTTTATTTACGCCATCGGTTGCATTCTAATAAAAATAACCAGTCGATCACGTGACACATTAAAATTTCATGAATTCGCCACCATTATTTACTCACAGAGGCGGCAGCTTTTAATGCCAGATGACACGATATTTTTCATGAACGTTTATATGGATAACTCGATGTATTCATGCATGTCCTATATCCTCCAGAACACGGTTCATCAAATATGCAACATCGAAATGGGACCTTAAAAAGGCCCTCGCAGACGACGATGTTACATAACGCGTTTACGTTGAAATAACCCCATTTTCCATCGAAGATAATTCAGTCGCTATGACAAAGCTTCAGAATAATATTACCACACGCAGCAAGAGCGCGCTGCGAAAAATGGATCAATATTCATTCTCATCGAGAGGCGATAACGACATTGCATGCCTCCAATGCCTCATCTCTCCAAGTTATGAAAACGTGTCCACATTTGCGTCAACAATGTATTCCATTGCTCATGAAAAGGAATAAATAATGTTGCACGCGCCACAGGTATATTTTAATGGTCCCCTTTTTTGAGTTTCGTAAAAGGGTAGGATTTGCCATTAAACATTATTATATTAAGATTGCATGAAACCAGAAAACTGATACGAGCAAGACGTGGATCCTTTGACATTTTGGCAACCTGTAGGTGCCTCGTATCTTGTTCCTTAAACAGAACACTCCGACAGTGATGCGTTTCCATGACGAAATGAACATTTCGTCCTCTACAGCCGCTAAACTGTACGTAGCACAATGGGCATCGGATATGACAGCCATAAATGCCCGTGTACATGGAGGTTAGTCTGCGTGGGTTCTATATTTTTTGGGTAAATAAGGATTCGAAGCACACTCACGTACTTCCATATTCTGAGGCAGACTGCCCCGTGGGAATTAAGATCCGTACTTGTGCAACAACTGGTCTTTTCGCCACTCGACATAGTTTTCATAGACTGGAGTCTTGCTCATAATGCTCATAATGCCACAAGAGCCAGGAAGTGAGGGCATCAAGTTGAATTGGTAAAAATGGAAAATTTCAAACTGTCCAGCCTAAGGTCAACCGGCGTCAGAAAATGTCCCTTGCCAATTGCCTTGCAAGTTGCAAGGCAATGTCTGCAGGTTATAATGCAAAACACGATTTTAATTTAGAAAACAACACAAAGAGACAACGTTCAGATTCTTGGGGAATTTCCTTAAATATAATTATAAAAAAGACTGAGCTCAACTAAATGTCAGAAGCAACATTCTGGAATAGCCTAGCAGTGCTACAAAGTCGTATTTCACCAGTACTACCCATAACACTTAATTTGATTCATCATTTCATTTGCATTGTTTACTCGAAGTGAAGTTATGAGTTTGGTAACACTGTTTGCCAATCAAGAAGCATGCAGTAGCCTTCATGATGACTTTAGAACAACCCAATTTAGCACCACATTGACGATTTCTAATAAATAATTAAGGATTAGCGTTGTTCATAGACTATACTGTACTTTGCTGTATACTGCACTGGACACTAGACAGTCGATTTTGCAGATTTATACTGTCTGTGTAATACTGTCAATAATGGTCATTTTGTGTCTGAGGATAATACATGAGCAGCACAACTGTTTTCTCTGGTACTAACGCCTGGATGATCTCAATTCCAGCAAAATACAGTAAAAAGAAAATAATGACTGATCTTTGCTTACCAGATTCATTTTCTCTGGTTGGATTTTGAAGATCGACGCTCATTGACGATCACGTGTGCAGAAGTTGTATGCTTGACAATGCACTAATTATACGCACTTTGCAACTCACGTGGTGTTGCACTTTGACCACTGGTCTAGAAGCACTTCCTTCCATATTTTCTTTCTTTGCTGCAAAGTTCAATTCTCGCGTTTAGAGGGCGCACTATTAATGTCCGCCTAAGGCTTTAATAACAACTTGTGTTATTTCTAAGAATCAGCTCAAAAAACAACAGTTACAGTACATGTCACAAAACGTGTCTGGAAGTACAGACATAGTTGGAAGTGTTCGAATATAAGACTCGAGGCAATACGCATACGATCATGTAGCTGACATCTTCAATTCCACGGCGCGTCAATGACATTGAATGACAACTCAAACAAATGAAATATAAATGCTTCAAATTTATCCATACGCTGGAATTATTGCCACACTTGAAATACTTCAGTTCATGACGAAGCTATCGATTTAGTGCTCAATTGAAGATCATACTGGGTTGAAGATCTATACAAATTTCAACACTTTACCTCAAAATGCAACATAAATATTGAAGGCTGGATTGCTTTACACTTGAGGCGAATTATTCCAAGACACAGAGTGGCACACAGGCCACTATTGGGGTCGCTTGCCGGGTGGCAAGCGACTGGAACAAGCGTTCTGTCTGTTCCTAACGCACCCCTAACCGTACCCTAAACGCATGCAGTGGCGCCACCAAGCACACTGACCATCACGCTCATGATATCAGCATTCATTGTGTGCCCCAAAGATGGAACCAAGAAGCTGAAAACAAGCAGGAAAGAAGCTGAAAGAAGCACGTCGAAAGTAAAGCATTCAGTGTTGTTCTCACCCTATCCTTTGGTACGGATCCTCCTATCGAATTCGGAGATGCTAAAACTGGTAAAATTGTATAAACCGAGATACGATCATATCCCGTTGGAAAGTATTGGGTCCATCCGCTGTATCAATTATTGCGCTGCAGTCGTATTTTCGGAACAGGGGAACATGAAATGTACCGACGCACCTAATGTACAGTATACATTTGTGAATACTGCTGTTTAAGCAAACTGAGCAATGACCACAATAGGCCTTGCATAAATTTATGGTGGAAGTAATTACTTCAAGCATGCATCACAGTATTCTGTACATTCATGGAGTTAACAAATCAACGGTCAACCTTGTACCCAGAGTTTGCCTCCGGACTTAATTTAGCCTCCAAATGAATTAAAGGGCACATTATGAGAAACCCGTTCCGTTAATTTGCATAAGCCAATTTTAAAAGGTGATTATGTAATGCGAGCGGCGTGAGCTAAGTGTAATGAGCATACATGTACATTTTTAAATACAAGTTGTGGTCAACCATGTGGACTCAAGAAGTCTGCTATGCGTAGAAATGATGTGTGTTGTGTGTTTCCGTGGTGTAGCGGTTATCACATCCGCCTAACACGCGGAAGGTCCCCGGTTCGATCCCGGGCGGAAACACTTTTTT